>CM039728.1:17162552-17264598 GCA_022539455.1 Dendrobium nobile | reverse complement strand
CAATAGCGACAGATATATATTATAATTATATATATATATATATATATTATATATATTTTTATATTTATATATATATATATTATATATATAGTTTTTCACTTTGGCCCTTCGGCTATGTTCTTGTTTATATATTTTCGTACAGGTGTGTTTCTATTCATCATCTTCTTCCTTAACGCATGTTATATTGTTGTGAGTATGCTTGTGTTATTTTCCGATTGAGGGTTCTAACATTAGAGAAAATCCCAATTACAAAGGTTGGAACACAATCTATAACCCCCTGGTATCAAAGAAAAAAGTTGCCTTCTTGGCCCTTTTTCTTTTCTCCAAAAAGCCTGATCCCAAGCCATTTTAGTTTGGCTTCCAAAACGACATATTTGGCTAGGTTGATCTCGAACTGAAAAGTATGTCGTAAAAATTTTTTTCATTAGCACTGCACATAGGGTTAATTTTACATATTTTACTTTCCATATAGGTTCATTATTCCTCTTTTCTTTTAAGTTATATTTTTATATTTCATTTTTTCTTTAGTTTGTACATTTTTTTGCACTTCTTATTTTTTGTTGTACTTTTTGATTCTTCTTATCCTTTGTTATACTTTTATCTTTCAATTATTCTTAGGTTATACTTTTTTTTATTATTTTATTTTGTGTTCATATAATTTACTATTTATGTATATGTTACAGCGCATTGTTGCTTGTAGCCTCCATAAATTACTGTAGCTCAAGTTTTTCCAATTTTATGAGCTTTGATGAAATACACTTTGATTAATCATTATTTATCATTTTAAAAAATCAAAGTGTGGTGAGAAAAGCAAAACACAATGTTTTTATTTCTCAAGAAGATTTTATATTCATCAATTACACTGTAAAGAAGCTCCATTTAAATTCACTTACAGATCTTATTAAAGCTCTCATAAACCTTAAAACTTAATACAACAAAAGTCTTGAACTCTTACCAACCATCTTCATGATAAGTTAAAAAAAAAAAAAACTGCTGATTAAATCTAAGTGATTAAGTTCTATATTCAACATCACAATGAAGATCTGTAAAGTAAAATTCTAAGCTCTCAAGCTGAACATATATACCTTCAAAATTAGATATTATATATTATCTGCTTTTTAATAATAAGCCTAAAGAGGTGAGATTCAATTCAAGAAATATTAATTACAATTAAATTAAGATATAAATAGTATAATAAATCTATAGTTGTTCAAGAAAATTGCTCAGTGAAAGATTAATTAAAATATTTAAACTTAAGGAAAGCTGATAATGAACTAATTTAAGGGTTCAAAAATAATCTTTTCAGTTAACTTATTATTCAACCTTATTCAAAAGAAAGGTTATAGAAGGGTATATTGAGTTGAATCAACATAAAAAAATGTAGAAATTACTTACCAGCAAAAATAAATACCTATTTAGCTTTCTTAGTAGTTTCATTTTCATTTAAAGTTCTGATTGAAAATCTATTTAAAAAACTTTCAAACCGTCTACCTGCTTCTAAACTGAGATGACTAAATTAATATCATAAAATTATTAAGGCTCTTTACACTTGGTAACTAGGAAATTAAAAGACAAAAAGCTTTTGATTTTTAATAAATATGACTCGATATCGCGTGTCAATTTTTTCTGGAACATCCAGATTATATGGCAGACACTTGTTATGTAAGCCAATAAATATTTTATCTATCCACATGGTTGATAAAATATTTGATAAGCCAAGTTACCTCCAGATATTACGATTTAAAGAATTTCAATATCGATAGAGATTCTTCAACTTTTCTAATGATTATTTGAATAGCTTTGATATCCGCATGATATACTAACAAGGTTATTTTATACCAGAAGGACTTCTTAGCATCATAAGTAATGTTGCCTTCATTATCATGAAATTATGAGGTTGAGCTTAACATGATTTTCCTGAAGCCTCAAAGGAAATAAAGAAGAAGATACAAGCTTATACATCATTCATGCTTGTTATGTTTGGAATCAGAGGAACTTGTAAGAAAGGAAACTGGAGGTAATGTTATCTGTTTATTTGATTCTCGATTTAGTACTCCCAATGATTATTATGTGGAGTCATAGAAGTTGACATGAACAACAATATTGGAATCACGTTTATGTATTCTAGATTAACAATGATTGTAGAGAGCTTTTGAAAAACTGTTAAAGTCTTATATAAGTAAAGGTTATGAAAATTTTCAAGGAAAACATATATGTTTAATATAATTGTTCTTGGCAAATCTAAGAGTTAGCACACCAACAGGTTTAAGATTAAACTAGAGAATATATAGACTCCTTAACCCCAAAGGAATTAAGTTTATCATGCAAAAGTGGTTGTACTTGGAACACTTCGGGATTAGAATGGAATATTTTCCCCTCTGGAGGTGAATATTCTATAAACCCACTGAAATATTCCTTCTTTTTGAATAATGAGCATAGTTTATCATTAGGTTTAAAAATACAAAATTTTTATCAAAATGATGTTGTTGAAGAATCTGATTTTTTGGATGATGATGATTGAGTATGAGGATGGTGAAAGTGAAGATGATGTAGAGCTATAAGAATAAAAGTGGTATATCTCATATTTGTTGATGGTGTTAATTACTAATTGGAAGAACTGTTCAACACTACAAAATGTTCTATAGGGAATATCATTAATAAATAACAATAGAAATATTTTATGATGATGCTAAAAAACATCAGAATCCTCTATGGACAGAAGATTAAATTCTAGAAGATTGATGCCGGAATATGAGAAAATAGAGAACAGAGGATCAATAAGTTCAAAACTTGGAGATACAAAATGATTGTAATTCATCTAGGAAGATCAAAAGGAGATCGAGATAATGTGATGACAGAAAATACAAAAAATTCTTTATTATTGAAAATATTCCTTGAAATACTAAAAATATTTTTGAGGATTTCCATTTAAATTATCATTATGAGCAAATGATGTATATTATTGAAAATTAATTTTGAATACTACTTAATGATAATGAAATTCTTATGGTATTACATTAAAGATAAGGAAATTGATTATATGATAGAACAGTCCAGCTTAAAAGAAGATAATCGTATGATTGACAGTCAAGATCATGTTATTGAAAACATAGATAGTCAATAGAAGGATATGTTGGTACAAGTTTTATGACGCGTCTTAGAATCATTTTTGTGATTAAGATGTACTTGGGCTCTATATTTCCTGCTAAAATCCAAATGGTGGATTCTTTTTTTTTCATTTCTTACGTATGACTATGTGACAAATTTTTGAAATTCATAGATTTCACCTGTCATATTAGAGTGGGCTGAGGAGTGTGGTGGACACCTCTAAGCACCAAAATTTTTACCCTCATTACCAAAAGCAACAAAATTTCCTAATAAAAATCTGACATAACTCTAAACTGCATGACACATTACACAAAACTGTGATCCGATTTATGTTAGCAAACCACGGACACATCTAATACCAAGTTTGCTAGAAAGAAAAGGCCTGAGCTGATAACCTACTGATCCAAATGTTGTCCCATTGTTGTTGTCCCTGGCTCTTGGTATATCAGTGGAAGCTAAGTAGGAATTTTTTGAAGAGTTGACTGAATGATTATGGACTCTAATAGATTAAGGATATGGATCTTGTCACATCCAATAAGTCAAGAAAATCATTAACATCATGCATTAGACAAATTTGTTTCTAGATTAAAAAATATGGAAAGTAATAGGAGAAAAAAAGGATTAGTTTTATTTGGTTTCTATATTAATAATTGAATCAAGAGGGAAGAGTTAGTTTCGTATGCTTTTTGAAACAAATATTTAATTTTTTGTCAAAGCAAAACTTTCTCTATTGAAAGTTCTAGTGCATTATCAAGAGGTTTTGTTATTCAATGGTTTGGTTAGTTGGATAAATCTTTGATAAATGGCGTATTGATACATTCAAAATTCCAAAAACAAGTCTCAATGATTTAATATACTATGTTTATCAGGACTTTCAAGATATCGTTTTTTCATGTCATGATGGGATTCGGTCTTTTCTAGACAACTTGTATTTCATAAATGTGTCACAGGTTTGCTATTCAGGATCGGATCCGATGTTTTGTTGTAATGTCATGCAGTTTTGGGTTTATGTAAGTGGTTTTTCAGGCGCAATATTTTGTGCTTTTGGTCACTGGGGGGTAAAAATTTTTGGTACTAAGAGGTGTCCACCACCCTCCTTAGTCCACTCTAATATGATTGGTAAATTCAATGAATTTCAAAAAATCATAACATAATCATTTATAAGAAATAATCCACCATTTAATTTCAGTAGGAAATCAAGGCCATGTATCATCTTAACACAGAAATGATTTAGAGGTCTAACCTAGAACTTAGACACATGAAAAGCCATAGACCAAACTTGACAATGAGTTTGAAATTCCAGATGTACATTATGGATGACTTGATCATATCTAATCGGGTACCATCGAATTGGGCACTATACTTGGGTATAGGACTTATAATAACAAATTCGATTGGCACTA
Organism: Dendrobium nobile; assembly: GCA_022539455.1. NCBI lineage: Eukaryota > Viridiplantae > Streptophyta > Magnoliopsida > Asparagales > Orchidaceae > Dendrobium > Dendrobium nobile. The sequence continues at coordinate 17,260,087 of CM039728.1, read as the reverse complement.
AGTTAGCATCAATAGTATTGTATATTGGGCCAGTATCAATAAAAGAAAGTAAAGTAATTTCTATACCATGGATATTGATTTTAATAAGAATTTGAATATTCATACTCATCATCATATTGCAGATGATATGGATTTTGTCAATACCTTTTCGTTTTCTGAAAGGGATCCTGTATTTGATAAAAATTGATAATCCATTAGAGTAATATCATAGAAAATAATAATACCTTTCCTTTTCGATCCGGTGTGGAGGTATTACCAGTGTCTCATTCTAAGTACAGATCAGCAACTCGATGCTAGTATCTATTCTTGATTCAAGTAAGTGATGTATTCTTCGTTCTATGGAAACACTTTAGGATGGGAACAAGATATTTTCATTTAACACATATTTAAAAATGACTTGAATCAGTAATATGTACAGGTATATCGTCTATTAACATATAGATACAAGTGTAGAAAGATATTTGATCTTTCATCACCTTTCCTGGTTCTCAATAATGCAACAATTTTTTCTTATCAATAAGTATAAAGAAAGAATTTGAAATTGCTAAGTCAAGGTTCATGTATTGGATTCCTTCCAATTCATCAAGATCAGATTAATTATCTAAATCCACATTTTCCAAATTATATTGATTGGAATTATAGTTTTGGGCACTTGTTCAACTTATCCATAGAAAAATGCTATTATTGATGTGTTATTAGAAATTTGTGAGTCTACTTCCAAAAGTAGTCATCAAATAAGGCATCTTTTTAAATTAGATTAAAGTATATTCTTTTATTTCTTGGATAAGTGGTAGCTAAATGACTTCTTAATTTAACAGAAAAGCAGAGATTTTGTTACCAATAAACCTTCTTGAGTTATATCATTTGACTATGTCGTTTGCTTGTCCAATAGGTTTTTGAGCTTAGATTTTTTAATAAATGTAGTTTCTTTTTCAAAGGATTTATTTTGAGGCTTATTTTTTTTCCTGGTCTATGATTCAATTGTATGTCATATGTTGAGGAGTATTAAATCTGGAATAAAATTCCTAATTTAATTTTCATATTGCTTTTGAATTGGTAAACATTTATGTTACATTTCAAGCTTCAATTTAAAAAATTAGAATTCCAATCTTTAGTTCCATAATTTCAAAATTGTGATAATCATCATGTTGTTCCAACATGATGAATTACTTTTCCATGTTTAGCCCTAGGTTATTTGAAAATCCAATATCTCACTAGCGTATTGGAGTAAATGTATCAGAATAGTGCTAAGGTGAGAATATTTGTACCTTGGTTCAAATTTCAATTCTTAAATTTGAGATCTGTTCTAGCTATATTCCTAAATAATTTTCAGTTTGTCTATATCTCTTCACTACTTATACAACTAGATTTCTTGAGATTCTTCTGATAATCGCTATAGTTGCTGTCCATTTTCCAGATAGTTATCATGTAATGAGGATCACATGATTAATGTTTTATAAAACCTCATTTTTTAAAAATAAATTTTTCCAACTGGAGCTCATTTTCCAGTTGTTTCAGTAACTGGTTTTCCTTGTCATTAATATTTTCAAAATGCTATGGGGGAATGTCTATATTGTATTCCATAGGAACAGTTCTCAAGTGTTAGAAAGTATCTTGAATAGGGTTAGGATTGAATTGATGAAGAACTAGCTTCATCATCATAAAAATCAACTCCTATTACTCTTCATGTAGAATCTTCTTAGGAACCTTTCCATCGATTTAATTTTATACAATCCGTCTTTGCATCTATTTTTCAATACATGATCCAACTTTAATCATACGATTATCTTCTTTCCAGTTGATCTGTTCTATCTATCATCATCTTCCTATCTTCAAGTATTCATATATTTTTCATATATCATTTTCAGAATAATTTTCATAATCATCAGTTTTAATGATTTTCAATGGATTTCATAAATTATTTTCTAAGATATTTTAGGACATAAATAAATATTTTTTGGTATTTTCTTCACGTACAATTTTCTTGATCTCCTTTTGTCTTCAGGATTGGAATTACTTGATCATTTGTATCTTCCAAGTTTTGAACTTCGTTGATCCTTTTCTTCCAATTTTATGGTGATGGCATATCATCTTCAGAATCTGATACTTTGGTCTATAGAGGATTCTGATTTTTTCTTTAGCATTTCACATAATATGTCTGTTTGCTATTCTAGGATTTTCCTAATGATTTTGTAGGGTTGAACAGTTCCCAATTAGTATCAACACCATGCAAATAGAGATATACACTTTATTTTATAGCCTACAATCATCTTCTCCTTACCATCCTCATATCTCAATCATCATCATATCAAATCAGTTCTTCAACAACATCATTTTGACGAAACTTTTGTAATTTCTAAACCTAATGGATAAACTTGATCATATTCAAAAAGTTAAATATTCAATAGGGTTATAGTAGAATTTTCCCTCTCGCAGAGGGAAATTTCCATTTTAATCCGAATATATTTCAGAGTAACCTCTTTTGGCATGATTAATTAATTCCCTATGGAGGTTAAGGAGTATGATATTCTCTTGTTTAATCTTAAACCTAGTTTGGATCTACTCATAGTTTTACAAGAACAACTATATCTAAACAAATATTTTTTTCCTTGAAATTTTCATAACCTCTTGTATGTATTAAGACTTTAACATATTTTTCAAAGTCTTCTACATTCATTGTTATATTAGGAATAATATAAGTGATTCCAATATTGTTGCTCATTTTAACTTCTATGACTCCATTCATATTCCATGATTCCAAACACAACAAGTTCGATAGAGATGTATCGATGGTTGTTCTTCTTTTTTATTTCTTTTGAGGCTTCAGGAGTAATCATGTTTAGTCTAACCTCATAATTATCAGAATAATGAAGTGGTATTTCTCTATGATGTCTAAAAAGTCCCATGTTGGTTCTAAAATAATCTTATTAGTATAGTCCTGAAGGATTCAAGCTATTCAAATAATCATTAGAAAAGGTTCAAAGATCTTTGACGGTATTGACCAATTCTTACTAATTTGTAAATATCTCTAGAGGTACTGGGCTTATACAAATATTTTGTCTAACCATGGTAGATGAAATATTCGATTGACTTAACATCAGAGTGTCAAATAGTCTGAGATGTGTTCGAGAAAAATTGAGTATATGTTAAGCTATTTCAAAATAAAAGGTCTTTTTGGGTCTTTTAATTTTCTTAGTCTTACTAGTGAAAGAGTCTTAATATTTTTTTGTGATATTATTGAGCTCAGTCTCAGAGGTTTAGAAGCAGGAGGCTGTTTAGAAAGTTTTTTAATAGATTTTTCAATCAAAACTTAAAATGATAATGTAAACTACTATAAAGCTAAAATAGTTTTATTTTGCTGGGTAGTAAGTATATCTTTTTTATGCAATTCTTATCATTATAGGCATCACTCAACCTCTCTTTTGAATTAGCTGAAGATAAGTAAACTGCAAACAAGATACTATGCACCTTAAATTTTAGTTCATTTCATTACTTTCTTAAGTTTTAATATTTTTTTAATAAATCTTTCTATGAGCAATTTTCTTGATACAACTTGAGATTTTTATCTTTTATATCTTTCATTAATTGTTAATAATTAAATTCTTGAGATTGCATCAACTCTTTAGGCTTTTATTTTCAATTAATAGATATCTGTATAGATCTATTTTGAAGGTATATTGTTCAACTTGGAACTGATGAATTTATGTACAGATCTCTTTGTGATGTTTGAATAAGAACTTGAACCTTATATTTTAATACCATATTTCTTTTTTTATACTTCTCCATGAAGAGGTTGGATGAGTCAAGATCTTTATAGTTAAGTTCTAAGGTTTCGATAGCTTTAATAGTAAGATCTTAAGTGAATTTAATGGCTTCTTTAATGTGTAACTGATGAGAAAAACATCTTTTAGAAAATAGCAATTATGTGTTTGTGCTTTTTCCAAAGATACCACTCACTTTGATTTTTTCGAAATGGATAAACCTAGATAATCAAAGTGTATTTTGCAAAGCTCATAAATAAAAAAAATGAGCTACATGTGGAAGGATTTGCTCAAGCAAATGCATGATTGATGACACTAAATAGTAAATTGATAAAAATAACAATAAAAATAAAATAATGAGAAAAAGTATAAATAAGAGATAAGAGAGAATAAAAAGTAATACAAAGAGATAAGAAGGGATAAAAAGTATAACTAAAAGATAAAAAAATGAATAAAAAGTAAAACTAAAAGATAGAAGGAATAAATGATATATTTGAATAGTAATAATATTGGAAAATACCCTGTGGGATATATGAAATATTTTTACCTCATTCAGTTTCAGATCAACCTAGCCACATAAATTATAAAGTAATGAAGAAGAAGGATGATGGAACAGCAAACACCTTTACGAAAAATAAATCAACAAGAATTCTAGCCGAAAAGGGCAATGTAATATATATATTATATACCCTAATATATTTATAGGAGGTTTATATATAATTTATATATATATATTTATATATATATTATATATGCTGTTAGGTGGCAGAAGTCGACCATTAAGAACTAATAGAAATTAAAATTGTATAAAAGAATCAAATAAAATTGCTGAAATTAAATTGCAGGTATTTAAATTAAAGAAATTAAATTGTAGAAATTAAAATAAATAAAAAAAGGAGGCGGCTGAGCCAACCAAAAAATAAAAGAAACTTAACTAGAAAGAAAATTGCATAAATAAAAATTAAATAAGCAGATTAATAGCAAAAACTAATAAAAAAAATAGGAAAGAAATAAAGGTTAGCAGTTAAACAACCTCTATGGGTCTATTCTTTAGAGTCCCCTATCAGCGGTCTTTGGAGTTCGAAGAGAATATTTCTCTGGGTTTGATTTTTTTTTTAAGATGGTTGCGATATCAACCTGAAGTAAGGATACTTCTTCATGCTTTCTTATGAGATTAAAATACTATTATAGAGTTCTTTTACCCTTTAGATATACAGTCTGAAATCCCACGATATCATTTCAGCATTTTGTAAAACCTCACCCAAGTAGTTGACTTGAAAATAACAAAGCTTTTGAATCCATCTTTTTTCATTTTTTGGAGGGCTGTTCCGGGATGCCGGCGGGTCGCCCGGTAGCGGTCACCGACAATGAGGCTACTGATGGCTTCGGTTTTGTTAACATGCTGATGTCTGGTCGTCCTGTTAAGAATGGGAATCTGGTAATTCATGAACCTGTTGTTCCTTTATCGAGCTCCTCTGTTCTTGTTCCTGGAAAAGGCAAAGATATCGTTGATTCAAGAAAGGATTCTGAATCGCCCATTATTGGTCTCAATTGCAACCACACAGATGGGCAAAACTCTTCTTCTTCTGATTTAAAAATCTTTGTAAACCATTATGGAAATACTACAAGAACGATCAGCGGATCGTTAGACCTCCCTTCAATTCCAAATCTGATAGGTTGTTCTTCAAATGTTTGTGAAAATATCAGCAATGAACCTGCATTGGCTAATGATCTCCACGGCTTAGTTAAAGGAGAAAACAAGGAGGGATCAAATCCGTGGTCTAACAGATTCATCTCAAAATGTATTCGAAGGCTTTTTCGAATTGCTTAGCTGAAGATGGTTGTGCTGTGAAATTGTTTGAACCAAACGTGAAGGCTAACTCTGATCGCTCGAATCTATCAATATTGGAGAAAGCTTTTGGTGCTGATATCTCTATACCAATGATGGCATGGGAGCTAAGATGGCAATGGAACCAATTCGATAAATTTCACCTAACTTCTCTGGGGCTGGGTTGGATGTTATGCTCGTTTGATAATATGGAGACAATGGAGAACGTTATTATGGGTGGACCTTGGTTTGTTAAAGGTCACATAATTGGATTGGATAAGTGGAGTTTGGACTTCTCTATTCTTATTAAAAGGCTTAAGCTCTCACGGTTGGTGGTTAGACTTCCTAACTCCCTTTATCTAATGGGCTGAAATTAACAATGGCAAGGATTGTTTCCCTTATTGGTACTCTCTACCTCTCTTGAGGGGGAACATGTTCCAATGGAGCAAGAGGGAATTTGGAAGAGTTTGTGTTAGATTGGAGCTTGATAAGCAGCTTCCATTGGGAGAATGGGTAGATGGGCCCAATGGGAGGTTTTTCCAAAAAGTTGAGTATGAAAGGATCTCATCTCTGTGTTACAATTGTGGCAAAGTTGGTCACTTAGATTCTGCTTGTGGAGCTAATGATGAGGTGAAGAACTCTGATCTGGAGGAGGGTTTATGTATTAAGGGAGTTGAAAAGATTGATTCGTCCAAGGAAGGTTCGGCCTATGGCCCTTGGATACATGTCCATAACAGGAAGAAAAATCAAAACGATCAGAGAAGAGGGAGACATATTTTTTCCAATCCATTCCAAGCAAAAGTTAAATAGGTTTACACAAAAAGAGAGATCCAGGAGAAATCTCAGGCTACTGTTGAAGAGGAGGCGTTGGTGATGACAGCGAATGGTGTTCTGGATGGTACAGACATCCAGATTTTGAAAGGTTATGGGTCGTCAAAATGCATTTTGGTTCTTCCGTCTGTCTCAGTTTTTTCTATACCAAGTAGCTATAAGTTCGATATCCTCAATGAATTTGAAGAGGAAGATTATGAAAGGAACAACATAGCATTATATTCTAATGAAAAGCAGGATGTTGAAGAGGGAGAGTTGGTTGACAATGGAGAGCTGGTTGGCAATGGGGAAGCGGAGGTTCATAAGGATCTGGCTGAAATCCATCCAGGAATTGATACCAAAGGACCATATCTTAATGGCAAGGCTAAACCAAAACTTCAAAAGGAGTTGAAGTCTTTGGGGCCACTCAATCTATCTTCTATACTTAAAAAAAAATGAAGGAGTCAGTAAAAGGAAGGGCGGGGGACCTTCCCCCTTGGTGACTAAATGAGCTCCTTTGTTTCTTGGAATTATAGGGGGGAAAATAAGAGGGAGGCCCCTCTATATTTGAAGGAAGTTATTAGTGATTGGAAGGCCATCTACGTGGGCATTGTGGAAACTAAAATTGATTCTTTGGAGAAATGTGATTTTAATAAGCACATGGGTAATAATTGGGATTTTTTTCTTTATCCATCTATTGGTTCATCTGGAGGGATTGTAGTGATGTGGAGTCTGTAACTTGGCCTGTTTCTCTTTAATTTCAGCCAATGAACATGTGTGATTGGAAGCTTTGTATAACTGATAAGGTTCTTGGATCATCTTACTGTGTACGGGAGTAGAGAAGATGTTTATAGTAGAGAGGAATTTCTGGGATTGCCTTGGGTCTCACTCTTCTTTGGAGGTTCCCGTATGTCATTGAGGTGATTTTAATTGTATTCTTCATCAAGAAGACAAAAGGGGTGGGAAAAAAATAATTCAAATTCTCCCCTTGCTTCTCAGAATAAAGAGTTCATTCATAGAATAGGTGTGATCTAACATGTGATGTGGGAGTAATTGGGGGCTAATTCACTTGTGTAATAACAAAAGTTGGAGGAGCACGTATTTGGGAAAGACTTGATAGATGTCTTCTCAATTCCAAGGCCTTGGAAGCTATTCCACATACTGTAAATCGACATGTGGCACGGGTTGCATCTGACCACTGTCCTGTGGTTCTTCAGCTCAATTTTCAGATGTTACGCATCCTAAGATCCTGCGGTTTGTAGATGTGTGGCTTTCATATCTGTTGCATTCCTGGTTGTCAAGAAGCTTGGAGCAAGCAGTTTATGGTGATCCTATGGAGGTGTTAAACAAAAAATTCGGTTTGTGTTGAGTGACTCTGTTCTTTTGGAACATATCAAAGCACAATAGTTTGATGGGAGCTCAAAGATAAACTTAAAATAGATGAGTTGATCTGCAAAAAGAAGAAACCAATGGAAGCGGGTTGACTGAGCAATCAGTATTGCTACTCAAGGCCAAACGTCCTGAATTGAAACACTACTCTAGCAAGGCTAAACGTTTGGTGGAAAACAAAGGATCCAATGTCAAATGGATTAAGGAGAGTGGACATCAATTTCTCAAGTTTTTTTCCATTCTTTTGCTAAATGGTAGGAAAAGAACGATACGGTTCAATTAAACAAATCAGGAGGATGGCACGGGCAACCTAGTGTTGATCTAGTGCAATTAAAAAAGCATCTTTGATATTTTATCACATCAAAGATGGAAGGTAGCGGGAATGATAAGGATAAACGCGGTGGCCGAATAGCGATTATTAGTTCTAAGTAATGAAAGCATTAGAATTTATATAAATGGCTGATTTCAAAACATGGAGGAAGTTGAGAAAGTCAATATTCTAGACCTTTGGCAGCAAAATATCTCTCCAGGGACTTGATGGAATCACGTACTCTTCATCAAGGGGTATTGGAAAATTTTAGCCTAAGGACATATGGGAGGCTATCTTTATGTTGTATCTACAGTAAATAGGACTAAGAAGTGGAAAGAAAACTCTTAATGGTCCTTATTCCCAAGGTACAAAATACGGTTGATCCCTTCTCACGTTTCGGCCCTTGTAGCTTATGTTGTCTATTTACATAAATCATAGTAACTTCTTTTAAATTAGAATTAATTTGGTTCATCAATGATTTAATCTCGATAAAAAACCAAGCTTCTTTTATTAAAGGTAGATCATTATCTGAACATATCCTTTTGGTGCATGAAATTGTTTCATAAGTTCAGATTTCTAAATCAAAAAAAGGTTTGATAGCTGTGAAAATTGTTTATGGAACAAGCTTTTGATTGTATGTTCTTGGTGGTCCTAGGAAAATATTCTTTTTTACTTTTGAATTCCGGAAGGTTATTTTCTTAGGTTAATCATGGTATGTGTTTACAAATCCATCGATTTCTCTATTTTAGTGAATGGGTTCATTCCAAGTGGATTGAGGCTAGGAGTGGGTTTAGTAAGGGATGTCCCACTCTTCCTAATTTTTATTCATTTTATGTTCCCCAATTGTTGTCTAAAAACTTGCATCAAATTGGGATGAATATACCTTGAAATTAAGGTGGCTGCCTCGGCTACCAGATCTCCCACCTACTTTATGCCACACGACGTATCTTCTCTTTCTAACTGAAGCAATACGGCAAGTGAAAATTGTTTTAAGAATTGTAAATGTGGAGTATTGATTATACTAGACAGGACTTTCTGTTTAATGTCCAAAAAATTTCCATTTTGTTGGAAATTCGGTTAAAAGAACAAAGGAAAAAAATCTTATCCAAAACTTCTAAAATTTAAAGTGGTGCAGGGAATTGTATTTACGTTGGGGTATCCAATCTTTGTTTGCGGAGAGTGTTTTTTTCCTGATTTTTCTTTTCATGCTCGTGAGGGTCTATTCTTGAATTAATAGTTGGGGCAATAAACAACTTTTCTCTAAATGGTCCTCGTAAGATCAACTAGCAAGCAAACCCCCCCCACCCCCCTTGTTTGTTCGGTTAAAGTCCATTTGCTATCTAATTCCTATATCTCTATGTCTCTCTTGCTTTGATTCCCATAAGCATTCTGATAAAATTGGAGAGGATTTGTAGAGGATTTTATCTGAAAAAGTGCATTGAATGAATTGGTATGCACTTTTTTCTTGGGAGGTGCTTTGCCAAACCATTCTAGCACCTAAGGCTGGAGCGGGGTTACACTCTCCTCTTGCATTGATGGGGCCATCTGTGATCTAAATTTGCTTCCACCATAGGTTAATTTATAAAGAAGCCAACTCTTTGCTGTATAGGACGTTAAGAGTAAATAGTGAAGGTTCTCTGCTAGATGAAACAAAGGGGAAAAATGCTCGGTTACTGGAATTTCTTTCCAGTTCGGCATGAAAGTCTTTGCTACTCTTTTGAGAGTGGAATGTGGCCTAGGCGTGAATCCATTGATCCTCTAGATGTTATTTGGATTTCAAAAATAAAAACGCTGTCCAAATTGGCCTACTTTTGTTAATGTCTTGGTGGATGACTTTCCCAAAGCTCAGGTTTTTTATTCAGAACAGGGCAATGGAATATGGGGGGAGTTAAGTAAAATACTTTGGCTACTGGAGCTATCACGGCTGTTTGTTCAGTTGGAGATGGAAGTGGAAGGAAACTCCCCAGAGATCTTATTAACTAAATTTTTCAGGGAAGTCGTTAGCAGCTCTGAGTTGATTTGTTCAATTATACGGTATTTGCTCCACATGCACAGTGGAAAAATGATTGGAGAATGGCTCGGTTAAGATAAATGTCGGCTAGTGTACATTGCTTAGGGTGCGAGGCTTTTGTTCAAAGTAGGTATTCCAACTTTGAGTGTATCTAAGGTATAGGAGAATTATTATTGGAAATGGTTGTCCAAGGAGTTGTCAGCTGAAGAGAATGAGGAGCATATAGCAGTAAATTGCAGTTTTTTGTCCGTTTATCGACACCTTGGGGGATGGGGTTTTCTCATTCTAGATAGAGGGAACGGGTCTGCTGTATCACGGATTAAAAATGTCAGCTCGAGCTAATCCTTTCTTGGTAATATATACTGCACAGCTGTCTATTAGTCATAGAATGAGAAGGGATTAATGTTACCCATGGAGGCTAGGGAATGGGCATGCGGTTTTTTTAAGTCAGCCAAAGCAATTGAGGTTGCTGTTATTTCTTCTAAATGTGGTATCCTATCGGATCACTGGGGAGCCAATCAGCTTGATAAGCTGTCCAACCATTCTTGGCACCCCCCTCCACCCGACTGGATTAAAGGTAATTTTGATGCTGCACTTCTTGACTCTAATATGGCTGGGCTTGCTGGAGTTTTTAGAGATAGTAAAGGGAGATTCTTATTTGCTTTTGGAATTAAATGTGTCCATTGGGACATTGGTTTGTTTGAGCTGATGGCTATTCGGGCACTGAAAATGTTTCACAAGTTCTGGAAGTTCGAAGCTAAGGGGATTATCATCGAAGGGGACAATCAGAATGTAATCAATTACCTGCAGAAATCGGTGAACAAAGGTCAGCACAACAAGGAAGAATTGGAAGATCTGTCATTCTTGGAGGACTTTGGTATGTTTCTTTTTCATTGGGTTCCTAGAAAATGTAATCGTTTAGCAGACTTTTGTGCTAATTTGGCTTTAGTAGAAGACTTCGTTTGGGAGGATCTTTTTTGTAACAAGATCCCTCCAATTTTTTTTTTCTTTGCTTAAAGACGAGTGTGATAGTTGTTCTATCATTCTCTAGGTTGTATCAGTTTTTCGTATTTTAATTAGCTGCCTTTGGCATTTTCAAAAAAAAAAAAGAAAATAACAAAGCTATTTTAGCTTTCCCTCAAATGGCCTCTCTTGCCTTAAATGGGAATCAAATTGGGCATTGACTAAATTTGTCTATTGATAAACTAAAAATAATATCTTTCACACAAAGATTCTCCAAGATAGAAAGATAATTCTTTCAAGGCTCAAGAAAAAAAAGTAAAGGTAGAAATTTAAGAAGACATGGATGGAAACGAAGATAGATTCAAGATAAAAGGTTTACAAACCTTGAGAAGTTTTCCTTCTCTACTCCAAGACTTGGACTTTACTAGGACTAGACAATTATTTACAAGAGGAGAACTCTTCTCTCTTCTTTCTCTCTCACTTTTCTTTCTCTCTCGTTCCCTTCCCAATTTTCCTAACTTCTCTCTTTCTTAATTCTCTCCTCTATTACTTCTCTCCACTATATTACATACACATACTCATGAGGTATTTATAGGGGAATTCCATGATTGCATGAAAAACTTAACTCCATGGTATAACACACCAAATCAAAGTTAAAAAGATAATAATTACAAATACTGCCATATAGTAACAACCATTTCTAAAAGAAGACTTCAAGCAAGCTTCCACTTTTATGCTTTATCCACCACTTCAAAAGGGAGATTCTTCATGTTGGGTAGATGTTTGGTATGCCATAATCTTTTAGATGCATTTCGTATGTATGAATAATAGCAGTATTATTCATCTACATAGTGCTGCGGGGCCCACCGTACTTCCAAATTTTTTCCTTAGGGAGATTTTACCTGTAGGGTTAGAAAATGCATACCTTAGTAATACCATGCATAATCTTCTTCTTTTGGTAAGTCAAAAAATTCCTCAATTGGTTGATTTAACTCCATCAGTTTGTATGTTTCAACAAGTTCCACATTTTTGGTTTTGTAATCAAAAGCATATAAGTAATTTTCTGCCAAAGGAGTGTCTAGATAGAATTTTTTAGTAGGAATTTCTCCAACTAGCTTGTATATTCATCTATCTTTTCCAGGGTTCCAAAACAAATCTAAACTTTGCACAACTACTCTCCAATGATCTACTTGGGTTGTTAGAGGGATATCTAGGCTTAGATCCAAGAATTTTTCCCAAATATAACAAGTGGATAGTCTATAGTCTTTATTGATCTCAATGGTCCAAATTTTGTAAAGATGTCTTCTTTGTTTAGTTCTGTCTTCGATCCATTCAGGTGGAGTGGAATCTATTTTTATTTTAATAGCACTTGTGGATAGTGGTAGCACATGCTTTATAATTCTTTGAAGTTTTAGACTAAAGAGTATATTCTTCTATCAGTTGAATTCCATACAGAACTAAGATAACCATAATTCAATAAAAGTTGAGGAGACGTTTTGAGATCTCTGTAAACAAAATCCTCATATACATCAAGCATAATATAGGCCTTGTAAATATCTTATTTTACCTGGCATAGATATCCATCATAAGGATTTTCAGGAGTATTATATCTTGTTGTTGATTTTCTACATGGTTGAGATAGATTGTAGTATATTTCCTTAATTATAGCAATTCCATTCATTTGGAAATATCCTTGAGCTAATAATCCTATAAACTCATGGATTACTACTAATTCTAACAAGTTAGTATGATATACCATTTCATATATTGTTTCTCTTCTCTCACCAGGTAATATCCTTATCTTTTCGACAACCTTCATGTTACTTGCTGAGGTGGATTTTGCTTCTAAATATGCTTGTTCTAATTCTTTTACCTCAATCATCAATTGTTTTTCTATAGCTATGTCTCAATTTTATATTCTCCATTTGCTTCTCCTTCAATCTTTCTCAGAACCTTAAAACCATCATAGCATATTAGCGAAGAAGAAATATAATAATTTGAACCTACCTTCTTTCTCTCATTTCCTTTTGTGCCTACTTAAGATCTTCAAATCATTTCCAAAATGATTTCTTTGATGCCTTGATTTGTTCTGATCTTCAGTTCAGCTAGCATATATTTTCTGGATTAGGTAGAGAAAAGATAGCATAACAAAGTTATTTACTTTTGTTTGTTTTCTTTGAATTCTAGTAGAAAGTAGTTAATTAATGCACTGATTATCATCTTCTTTTGTCCTAGGAAAGTAAATATCTATTTTCATATTCTAGATGTGTTAATGATACTCTTTTTTTCTTTCGTTTAACCATTTTTCGCTTTTAAGTCAGATAACTATCTTTCTCTTCTATTTTTTTCAGCTTGTTATTGTTCTCCATCCTGTCAGAGATATCCACATCATGTCAAATTCATCATCAGAATAATAAACAATAGAAAGTAAATTTGATAATTTTCCAAGGATCAAGTGTCTAGATAACTGGTCATGATAGAAATTATCTTTTCCTCTAATATGTTCCCATTTATTGAGCAAGCCTTTGTTAATAACATGATCAAAGAATTTAATCCACCTTCTAGAGCTTAAGGTGTTTTTAACTTCTTTGTTTTGTTTAGCAAATCTAAAAATGGATTCACAGTCAACTCTAATGAGAATTTCTTTTTTATTACATATGAAAAGATAAAATGCTTCAAGATTAAAAATTATAGCAAGAATTTCATAGTAAAGAGAAGTTAAGTATCACTTCTCTTTAAAAATTCCAGAAGCATATCTATAGATCTTTTCTTTACTTTTGTTAGAAAATTTATTTAGTTTTCTGATAAGCGTTCCTCCCACCCTATAAACAACCATCTGATTCTATAATCAAAATATATTTGAATCAAGAGGAAGAATTAGTTCAGGGAGTTTAGAAACCAAATCTTTTATTTTTTTATATAAGAAAAACATCTTATCTATTGAAAGTTCAAGTGCCTTTCAAAGAGGTTTTGTTATACTATGGCTTAATATACTTCAATAAATCTTTGATAAAAGGTCTAGCATAATTCAAAAGTCCCAAAAAGTTCTCAATAATTTAATATCTTCAAGTTTATCAAGCATTTCAAAATCTTTTTCGAGAAGCGAGGCTGTAACTTGATTTTTCCTTTACCAATTTCAGAGCCTCATAACTCAATATGCTGGACACACAAAGCCATCTTTTTCATGGAAATGATCACACCATGTGATTCAAACTTTCTTAAGATAAAATGCTAATGAGCAAAGTGTTTATCTTTTGTATGAGAGTATACAAGAACATCTTCAATGTAAACACAAGTAAAATTAGAAATTGCACCAAATATACTATCAATTTTTCTTTGAAATATTTGGGGTGCATTCTTCAATCCAAAAGGAATAACCAACCAATGGAAGTGACCTTCAAGACAAGAGAAAGCAGTCCATTCTATGGAGTCAGGATGCATTCTTACTTGCCAAAATCCAGATTTAAATCAAATTTGCTAAAACATCTAACATTTTGGATCTTGTTTACCAACTGGTCTTTTGATGGGATTTTATATCCATCAAATTCAGTATTATCAATCAACCTTTTGTAATTGAATACCATTCTAAACTGTCCTCACTTTTGTTCACTTTCTTTCATGACTATCATAGTAGGGCTACTATGTTTAGACTCAGATCTTCTAATAACTCCATGTTTTAAGAGCTGTTTAATGTAAATTTTGCATTCTTATAATTCCCAATTATTGACTTTGATCTCCTTCCTTGAATATTGATATCATGATTGATAATCTTCTGTTCACAAAAGATTTTATCGTTATCCCAGTATTTTGTAGGATTTTCTCCAATGAATCCCAATTTTTCAAGTCTAGATATAAATTTTTCTATGTCATGATGTGTAATGATTTTCTTAACTTATTTGGGAGTGAAAAGAACATATCCATAATCTTTAGAATCATAATCAATCAAGTCAGCATCTTCAAAAAATTCTACTTGCTTCTTTGACTTACAAAGGCTAGGGACATCACATGGGCACTTTGGATCAGGAGGTTTTAGTTCAGGCTTTTTTTAGCAACTTGGTATTTTAGAATGTGTCGTGGTTTGCTATCATGATCAGGATCAGGAGGTTTTGTGTAATGGTCATACTATACACGATTTATGTCAGGGAGTTTATAAGGTAATTTTGGTGCTTTTGGTAATGGGCGTAAAATTTTTGGTACTAAGAGGTGTGCACCACTCTCCTCAATTCACTCTGATATGAAAGGTGAAATTGACGAATTTCAAAAAATCATCATATAGTCAATCATAAGAAATAATCCACCATTTTATTTTAGCAGAAAATCAAGGCCAAGTATCATCTTAACATAAAAAAGATTAAGAGGTCTAACCCAGAACTTTGTCACATGAAAATTTTTAGAACAAACTTGATAATGGGTTTGAAATTTCAAATGTACTTGGTGAATTCTAGTTGGGTACCATCGAATTGAGCACTATACTTGGGTATAGGACTTATAAGAACAAATTCAATTGGCACTAAGTCAGCATCAATAGTATTGGATGTTGCACCAAAATTAATAAAAGTGGGTAAAATAATTTTTAAACCATGGATATTGATTTTAGTAAGAATTTGAATATTCATAAAATCATCAGGATTGTAGATGATAGGGATTTGTTCAATACTTGGTTAAGTTTGCAAAAATGGATCCTAATATTATGATAAAAATTGATAATCCATTAGAGTAATATCATCAGAAATAACAATGCCTTTACCTTTTCGATCCAGTGTTGGAGGTATTACCAGTGTCTCCATTTTAAGCTCAGGAATAGGAACTCAATGCTCAAGTATTCTTATTCTAGATTCAAGAAGTGAATGTGTTCCCTCTTTTTTGGGACTTCTAAATTATGCTAGACCTTTTATCAAAGATTTATCCAAGTATACCAAGCCGTTGTATAACAAAACCTCTTTGAAAGGCACTAGAACTATCAATAGAGAGGATATTTTTCCTGTATAAAAAATTAAAGATTTGGTTTTTATACTTCCTGAACTAACTCTTCCTCTTGATTCTAATTATTTGATTATAGAATCAAATGGTTGTGAACAAGGATGCGGAGGAAAGCTTATCAAAAAATCAAACAAATTTTTTGACAAAAGTGAAGAAAAAATCTATAGACATGCTTCTGGAATTTATAAAGAGAACAGATACTTAACTTCTCTTGATTATGAAATTCTTACTATCATTTATAATCTTGTAGCATTTTAGATTTTCATCTGTGAAAAGAATGAAATTCTCATTACAACTAACTATGAAGCCATTGTTAGATTTGCTAAATAGAACAAAAAATTTTAAAATACCGTAAGCTCTAGAAGGTGGATTAAATTCTTTGATCATGTTATTAACAAATGCTTGTTCATTAAATGGGAACATATTAGAGGAAAAGATAATTTTTATCCTAACCAGTTATCTAGACACTTAAACCTTGCAAAATTATCAAATTTACTTTCTATTGCTGATTATTCTGATGATGAATTTGACATGATGGATATCTCTGACAGGATGGAGAACAATAGCAAGCTAAAAAAATAGAAAAGAAAGACTTATATCCGACCAAAAAGAGAAAATGGTTAGATGAAAGATAAAGAGATATCATTGGAAACATCTGGAATATGAAAAAAGATATTACTATTCTAGGACAAAAGAAGCTGATAATCAGTACATTGATAAACTACTTCCTACTGGAATCTAAAGAAAATAACAAAAGTAAATATCTTTGTTATCCTATATTTCCTCTATCTAATCAAGGAATATATGCTAGCTGGATTGAAGCATCAGAACAATTCAAAGCATCAAAGAAAATATTTTGGAAAGGGTTTGAAGATCTTCAGCATGCATAAAAGGAAGTGAGAGAAACGGTAGGACCAAATTACTATATTTCTTCTGCACTAATATGCTATGATGGTTTTAAGGTTCTGAGAAAGATATAAGGAGAATAAAAAGGAGAATATCCATTTGAGACACAAGCTATAGAAGAACAAATGATGGCCGAGGCAAAAGAATTAGATTAAGCATATTTAGAAGCAAAATCCAGCTCATCAAGTAACATGAAGATTGCCGAAAGGATAAGGATGTTACTTGGTAAGAGAAGAGAAATAATATATGAAATAATATATCATACTAACATTCTAGAATTAGCACTAATCCATGAGTTTCTAGGATTATTAGCTCAAGGATATTTCCAAATCAATGGAATTGCTACAACTAAGGAAATATATCACAATCTCTCTCAACCATGTACAAAATCAACAACAATATATAATACTCCTAATAATCCTTATGATGGTTGTCTATGCTAGGTAAAATATGATATTTACAAGGCCTATATTTTGTTTATAGAGATCTCAAAATATCTCCTCAACTTCTATTTACTTATAGTTTTCTAAGTTCTGTATGGATTTCAACTGATTAAAGAATAGACTTCTTTAGTCTAAAACTTCAAAGAATTATAAACCATGTGCTACCACTATCCACAAGAGCTATTCAAATAAAAATAGAATCCTCTCCACCTGAATGGATCGAAGGAAGAATTGAACCGAGCAGACATCTTGACGAAATTCGGACCATTGAGAGCAATAATAACTATGGATTATTCACTTGTTATATTTGGGAAAAATTCTAGGATCTAAACCTATATATTCCTCTAATAAACCAAGTAGATCATTGGGGAGCAGTTGTGCAAAGTACAGATTGGTTTTGGAACCCTAGAAAAGATAATTGCATATACAAGCTAGTTGGAGAAACTCCTACTGAAAAATTCTATCTACACACTCCTTTGGCAGAAAATCACTTCTATACTTTTGACTACAAAACCAAAAATGTGGAACTTGTTGAAACATATAAACTGATGGAGTTAAATCAACCAATTAAGAAAGTTTTTTACTTACCAAAAGATGAAGATCATGCATGGTATTACTACGGTACACTTCTTCTAACCCTTCAGGTTAAAGGTCCCTAAGGTAAAAATTTGGAAGTATGATGGGCCCCAAAGCACTATGCAAATGAATAGTACTATTACTATTCATACATACGAAATGTATCTAGAAGATTATGGAATACCAAACATCTACCCAACATGAAGAATACACCTTTTGAAGTGATGGATAAAGCATGAAAGTGGAAGCTTCCTTGAAGTCTTCTTTTAGAAATGGTTGCTACTATTTGACACTATTTATAATTATTTTTACCTTAGCTTGCTAGATTTGTAACTTCTTCTGGGAACTTTCTCTTGTAAGATTACCAAGTAGCTCTTGCTACATCTCCTAAATAATTTTCAGCTTGTCTAATCATCTCTTCACCACTGTCAAATAGATCCTACTGATTCTCTTGAAAATCTCTAGCCATTTTAGCGGTCCATTGATCGAGATAGTTATCATGTAATTGAGAATCACATGATGTAATGTTTAATAAAACCACATTTTTTGAAAAATAAATTTTTTTCCAATGGAGCTCGTTTTTCAGTTGTTCTTAGTAACTGGTTTTTCTTATCATAAATTTTCGTAGATGCTCTAAAGGATGTCCTATATTGTATTCCATAGGAATAGGTTCAGTGGTTGGAAAGTATCTTTAAACAGGGTTATGATTAAATGATGAAGAACTAGCTTCATTATCATATAAATCAACTCATGTTATGCTTCTTGTAGAATCTTCCAGGAACCTTTCCATCAGATCTAATTTTACATCATCATTGTTTGCATTTGTGTTTTTAATAACATGATCCATACATTTAGTCACACGATTATCTTCTTCTAAGCTGATCTATTCTATCATATCATCACCTTCCATATCTTCAAAGTAATCCATAAGATTTTCATTATCATCAAAGTTTTCAGAATAATTTTTAAAAAGATCATTAGCTTGCTCATAATAATTTTCAATGGAATCATTAAAAATATTTTTGGCATTTTCTAAGATAAGCAACTTGATCACTTAGATTTTTAATCAGTAGATTCCTTTCTTTCAACTTCTCAGTGAAGAGGTTGGAAGAGTTTAAGAGCTTCTGTTGATTAAGTTCTAAGATTTCAGATAGATTTAATAGTAGATCTATAAGTGAATTTAAATGGGCTTGTTTACTATATAACTGATGAGAAAAACATTATTTGGAGAAATAACAATTATGTTTTACTTTTTCCAAAGATACCACATACTTTAATTTTTCCAATATGGATAAATCCAAATAATTAAAGCTTTTTTCAGCAAAGCTCATAAAATGGGAATAAACTTGAGCTACAGTGAAGTGATGAGCTCAAGCAATAGTGCGGTGATAAAAACACTCAAATATTAAGAAAAAAAACAACTAAGATATAAGAAGGAATAAAAAGTACAACAAAGTGATAAGAAGGAATAAAAAGTACAACTAAATGATAAGAAGGAATAAAAAGTACAACTAAAAGATAAGAGGGAATAATGACTGTTATGAATAGTAAAATATTGGAAATTACCCTTGCGGTGTAATGAACAATATTTTAATATCGTTCAGTTTTGAGATCAACCTAACTGATTATGTAATTTTTAAAACAAACCTTTAATGGCATGGGATCAAGTTTTTAGAGAAAAGAAATAAGACCAGGAAGGCAACTTTTCACTTTGATACCATGGGTAAAAGTTTTCGTACTAAGAGGTGTCCTCCACGCTTCTCTGCCCACTCTAATATGACAGGTGAAACTGATTAATTTCAAAAAATTATCACATAGTCATTCGTAAGAAATAATCCACCATTTAATTTTAGTAGGAAATCAAGGCCAAGTATCATCTTAATGCAGAAATGATTAAGAGGTCTAACTTAGAACTATACACATGAAAATCCTTAGACCAAACTTGACAATGGGCTTGAAATTTTATATGTATATTCTATATGTACTTGGTGAATTCTATTCGGGTACCATCGAATTAGGCACTATAATTGGGTATAGGACTTATAAGAAAAAATTTCATTGGCACTAAGTCAGCATCAATAGTATTGGATGTTTCACTAGTATCAATAAAAGCAGGTAAAGTAATCTCTAAACCATGGATATTGACTTTAGCAAGAATTTGAACATTTGTAACATCATCATGATTGCAGATGATAGGGATTTTTTCAACACCTAGTTCGGTTTTCAGAAAGGGATCCTTGTATTGTGATAAAAATTGATAGTCCATTAGAGTAATATCATCAGAAAGAATAATGCATATACCTTTTCAATCTAGTGTTGGAGGTATTACCAGTGTCTCCATTCTAAGCTCAAGACCAGCAACTCGATGCTCAAGTACTCTTATTCTTGATTCAAGAAGTGAATGTGTTCTTCGTTCTATGGAAATCACTTTAAGAATGGGAATAAGATATTTTTCATTAAAATATTTAAAATATGCTTGAATCAGATATAAGTTATAGGTATATCATCTATCAATCGCAGGATACCAAAGGCAGAAAGGACATTTGATCATATCATCACCTTTCTAGAGGTTTCAGTCATTACAACATAATTTTTCCTTATCAGTGAGGATAACATAAGAGTTTGAATTGCTTAAGTCAAGGTTCATATGTTGGATTCCTTCCAATTCATCAAGATCAGATAGATTGTCTAAATCCACATTTTCCAAAATATCTTTGATCAATCCATATTCTTTGGGCACTTATTCAATTTCTTCCATAGAAACATTGCTATATATTGATGAGTTATCAGAAATTTGTCAGTCTACTTCCAAGAGATTTAAATTAACACAGTCAATCAATATAACATTTTTATTATAAATATTCTTTTGTTTGGGACATGTGGTAGCTAAATGACCTTCTTCATTACAAGCAAAGCAAGAGATTTAGTTACCAAAACCCTTCCTAGAGTTATATCGTCTGACATGTTGTTTCTTGTCCAGATAAGTTTTTCGAGCTTTAGACTTTTGAATCTTTTTTGAAGGATTCTTCTTTAAGGGCTTCAGTTTTCTCCTCGGTCTATGATTCAATTGTTTATATCCATATTGTTAAGGAGTATTAATCTTTGAACAAAATTTATAATTTTGATTTTTTAATTGCATTTGAATGGAAATATATGTACATTTCTCATTCAATTTTTTAAATAAGAATTAGATCCTTATTCCTATATTGTTAAATTATATAGTAACTTCATGTTGCTTCCAGGCATGATGAATTTCTTTTCCAAGTTCACCAGGTAATTTTGAAAATAATCTCTCACCTATCTCAGTTAAGTAATAGGCTAAGAAATCATTCACAAAAAATTTCACAAATTTTAAATTCTTAATTTGGATATGTTCTAGCTCTCGCATTGCTCTAGCTTGCTTGAATATCAATCCAGTATTGTCATCTCTAGAAGTCAAGATTCTATGAATCAGATATGCAATGTTTAGAATATTATTACCTTGGCTTGCTAGATTTGCAACTTCTTCAGGGAATTTCCTCTTGTAAGATTCCTAAGCAGCTATTGCTACATCTCCTAAATAATTTTTAGCTTGTCTAATCATCTCTTCACCACTGGCAATTAGATCTTGGTGATTCTTCTGATAATCTATAGCCATTTGAGTGATCAATTATTCCAGATAGTTATCATGAATTGAGGATCACATGATGTAATTTTTAATAAAACCTCATTTTTTAAAAAATTATATTTTTTTAAATGGAGCTCATTTTCTAGTTGTTCTCAGTAACTGGTTTTCCTTCTCATAAATTTTCACAGATGCTTTAGGGGGATGTCCTATATTGTATTCCATAGGAACAGGTTCAGTGGTTGGAAAGTATCATTGAAAAGGGTTAGGATTGAATGATGAAGAATAAGCTTCATTAACATATAAATCTACTCTAATTATGCTTCTTGTAGAATCTTCCAGGAAGCTTTCTATCACATCTAACATTACATCATCTGTCTTTGCATCTATGTTTTCAATAACATGATCTAGACTTTCAATCATATGATTATCATCTTCTAAGCTGACATGTTCTATCATATCATCATCTTCCATATCTTTAAAGTAATTCATAAGAATTTCATTATGATCAAAGTTTTCATAATAATTTTCAATAAGATCATCAGCTTGCTCATAATGATTTTCAATGGAATATTCACAAATATTTTTGGTATTTTCTGTCACTATAATTTATTCGATCTCCTTTTGATCTTCTGAGGATTGAATTACTTGATCATTTGTATCTTCCAAGTTTTGAACTCGTTGGTCCTTCTGTTCTTCCAATTTTCTCGTGATTGGCATCTCATCTTCAGAATATAAATCTTCTAGTCCATAGAGGATTATGATGTTTTCTTTAGCTTCCACATAAAATATGTCTATTTGTGTTATTCTACAAATTTTCCTATAGAAATTTTGTAGGGCTTGAACAGTTCTCCAATTAGTATCAACACCATACAAATATGAGATATACTCACTTTTATTCTTATAGCCTCTACTAACATCTTCATCTTCACCATCCTCATTATTCTCAATCATCATCAAATAAAAATCAGATTCTTCAACAACATCATTTTGATCAAAACTTTTGTAATTTCTAAACCTAATGTATAAACTTTGATCATTATTCAAAAAAGATGAATATTCAGTTGGTTTTGTTGTAGAATTTTTCTCTCACAGAGGGGAAATATTCCATTCTAATCCCGTAAGTGTTCCAGAGTCAACCTCTTTTGGCATGATAAACTTAATTCCTTTGGAAGTTAAGGAGTCTATGATATTCTCTAGTTTAATCTTAAACCTAGTTTGGATGCTACTCATAGTTTTGCCAAGAACAACTATATATAAACATATATTGTTTCCTTAGAAATTTTCATAACCTTTGCTATATATTAAGACTTAACATGTTTTTCAAAGTCTTCTACAGTCATTATTATATCAGAACCAATACAAGTGATTCCAATATTGTTGTTCATGTCAACTTCTATGACTCCAATCATAGATTCATTGGGAGTACTAAACTGAGAATCAAATAAACAGATAAGCATTTTACCTCCAGTTCTTTTCCTTTTTAAGGCTCTGATTCCAAACACAACAAGTCTGATATTAATGTATTGATGCTTGTTCTTCTTCTTTATTTCTTTTGAGGCTTCAAGAGTAATCAAGTTTAGTCTAACCTCAGAATTATCAGGATAATGAAGCGGAACTTCATTATGATGACTAAGAAGTCCCATGCTGGTACTAAAATAACCTTGTGAGTATATTCTTAATGGATTCAAAGCTATTCAAATGATCATTAGAAAGATTGAAAGATCTCTATCGATATTGACCAATTCTTTAAATCTGTAATTATCTCCAGAGGTACTGGGCTTATCAAATATTTTTTCAAACCATGTGGATGATGAATTATTCCATTGACTTAACACAGAGTGTCTGCCTATAATAGTCTGAGATGTTCCAGAAAATGGAATTGCACCGCGTTCAGTCATATTTCAAAAATTAAAAGGACTTTTTGGTCTTTTTAATTTCCTTAGTCATACCTAGTGAAAGAGCCTTAATATTTTTTGTGATATTATTGAGCTCAGTCTCTAATTTAGAAGCAGGAGGCGTGTTAGAAAGTTTTTCAATAGATTTTCAATCAGACTTAAATGATAATGTAAACTACTAAGCAAAGCTAAAATAGAGTTATTTTGCTGGGTAGTAATTCTATCAATTTTTTATGGCAATTCAAACTCAATATACCCTTCTAAACCTTTTTCTTTTGAATAAGCTGAAGAATAAGTAACTGCAGCAAGATACTCTGTACCCTTAAATATTAGTTCATTCATCAGCTTTCTTAAAGTTGTTTAATATTTTTTAATAAATCTTTCTACTGAGCAATTTCTTGATCAACTTGAGATTTATTATCTTTTATATCTTTCATTAATTGTAATAATAATTCTTGAGATTGAATCTCAACCTCTTTAGGCTTATTATTTTTAATTAAAGCAGATAATCTCTAGATATCTAATTTTGAAGGTATATTGTTCAGCTTGAGAAGCTAGAATTTACTGTACAGATCTTCTTTTGATGGTTTGATATAAGTAACTTGATCACTTAGATTTTTAATCAGCGGATTCTTTTTTTTTTTAACTTCTCCATGAAGAGGTTGGAAGAGTTCAAGATCTTATGTTGATTACGTTCTAAGGTTTCAGATAGCTTTAATAGTAGATCTGTAAGTGAATTTAAATGGGCTTCTTTACAGTGTAACTGATGAATAAAACCATCTTTTGATAAATAGCAATTGTGTTTTGCTTTTTCCAAAGATACCACACACATTGATTTTTTTGAATGGATAAATCTAGATAATCAAAGTGTATTTCAACAAAGCTCATAAAATGGGAATAAACTTGAGCTATAATTAAGGGATGAGCTCAAGCAATAATGCTGTAATAATGACACTAAATAGTAAACTAATAAACACAAAATTAAAATAATAAGAAAAAGTATAACTAAGAGATAAGAGAGAGTAAAAAGTATAATAAAGAGATAAGAAAGAATAAAAAAGTATAACTTAAAGATAAGAAGGGCTAAAAAGTACAACTAAAGATAAAAATGAATAAAAAGTACAACTAAAAGATAAGAGGGAATAAATTACTATTATGAACAGTAAAATATTGGAAATTACCCATGTGGTGTAATGAATAATATTTTTCTGTCATTCAGTTTCGAGATCAACCTAGCTAATTATGTAGTTTTCAAAGCCAATCTTTAACGGCATGGGATCAACTTTTTGAAGAAAATAAAAAGGGCTAGGAAGGTAAGTTTTTGCTCTGATACCAAGGGATTAGTTATGCCTTTTAACACCCTTGTATTAGAGAAAAAAGTTGCCTTCCTGACCCTTTTTCTTTTCTCCAAAAAACTGATCCTATACCATTTTAGATTAGCATTGAAAGCCACATAATCAGCTAGGTTGATCTTGAAATTGAACGACGATAAAATACTATACATTACCCCACAAGGGTAATTTCCAATATTTTATTTCTCATAACAGTCGTTTATTCCCTCTTATCTTTTAGTTGTACTTTTTATTCCTTCTTATCTTTTAGTTATACTTTTTTATGTCTTCTTATCTTTTAGTTGTACATTTTATTCCTTCTTATCACTTTGTTGTACTTTTTATTTCTTCTTATCTCTTAATTGTACTTTTTCTTATTATTTAATTTTTTGCTTATCACTTTACTTTTTAGTGTCGTTATCACCGTATTGTTGCTTGAGCTCATCACTTCACTGTAGCTTAATTTTATTACCATTTTATGAGCTTTGCTAAAATACGCTTTAAATAATTAGATTTAAACATTTTAGAAAATCAAAGTGTGTGATATCTTTGGAGAAAGAAAAACACAATTGCTATTTCTCCAAAGAAGGTTTTTCTCATCAATTACACGGTAAAAAAGCCCATTTAAATTCACTTACAGATCTGCTATTAAAGCTATCTGAAACCTTAGAACTTAATAAATAGAAGCTTTTGAACTCTTCCAACTTCTTCACTGAGAAGCTGAAAGAAAAGAATCTGCTGATTAAAAATCTAAGTGATCAAGTTTCTTATCTCAAAGAATCACAAGAAGATCTGTACAGTACATTCTAACTTTTCAAGCTGAACGATATACCTTCAAAATGAGATATCAATAGATTATCTTCTCTAATTGAAAATAATAAGCCTAAAGAGGTTGAGATTCAATCTTGAGAATTATTATTACAATTATAGAAAAAAATAAAAGATAATAAATCTCATGTTGATCAAGAAATTGCTTAGCTGAAAGATTTACTACAAAATATTAAACAGCTTCAAGAAATCATATGAATGAACTGAAGTTTAAAGGTGCAAAATATCTTACTACAGTTACTTATTCTTCAGCTTATTCTAAAGAAAAAGGTTCTGAAGGGTATATTGAGTAAGAATCACCATAAAAATAGATAGAATTACTACCCAACAAAATTATTCCAATTTAGCTTTACTTAGTAGTTTATATTATCATTTAAGTTTGATTGAAAAATCTATTAAAAAACTTTCTATGCCTCCTACTTCTAAATAAGAGACTAAGCTTAATAATTTCATGAACACATTAAGGCTCTTTCACTAGGTAAGACTAAGTAAATTAGAAAGACCAAAAAGACCTTTCAATTTATGAAATATGACTGAAGGCAATGCAATTCCATTTTCTAGAACATCTCAGATTATCATGGGCAGACACTCTATATCAAGCCAATCAAATAATTTGTCATCCACAAGGTCAGATAAAATATTTGATAAGCCCAGTACCTCTAGAGATGATTATAGATTAGAAGAATTGGTAAATATTGATAGAAATCTTTTAACCTTTTCTAATGATCATTTGAATAGCTTGTGTTGTTCAAGACTGTACTCATAAGGTTATTTTAGTACCAGCATGGGAATTTTTAGACATCATAGAGAAATTCCACTTCATTGTCCTGATAATTCAGAGGTCAGACTAAATCTGATTACTCCTGAAGCCTAAAAAGAAATAAAGAAGGAGAACAAGCATCGATACATCCATATATAACTTGTTGTGTTTGGAATAGGAGGCTTGGTAAGGAAAAGAACTGGAGGTAAAGTACTTATCTATTTATTTTATTCTCGGTTTAGTACTCCCAATGTATTTATGATTGGAGTCATAGAAGTTGACATGAACAATAAAATTTGAATCACTTATATTGTTCTTGATATAACAATGACTGTAGAAGACTTTGAAAAACATGTTAAAGTCTTGATACAGAGCAAAGGTTATGAAAATTTCAAAAAAAATAATAATGTTTGTTTAGATATAGTTGTTCTTGGCAAAATTATGAGTAGCATCCAAACTATGTTTAAGATTAAACTAGAGAATATAATAGACTCCTTGACCTCCAAAGGAATTAAGTTTATCATGCAAAAAGAGGTTGACTCTGAAACACTTGTGGAATTAGAATGTAATATTTCCCCTTTGTTAGAGGAAAATTCTATAATAATCCCTATTGAATATTCAACCTTTTTTTAATAATGATCAAAGTTTATCCATTAGGTTTAGAAATAACAAAAGTTTTGATCAAAATGATATTGTTGAACAATCTGATTTTGATTTGATGATGATTGAGGATGATGAGGTTGGTGAAGGTGAAGATGATAGTAGAGGCTATAAGAATAAAAGTGTGTATAACTCCTATTTGCATGAGGTTGATACTATTTGGAGAACTATTCAAGCCCTAATAAATTTTTATAGGAAAATTTGTAAAACAAGACAAACTAACATATTTTATGTGGATGCTAAAGAAAACATCATAATCCTCTATGCATTAGAAGATTCAAATTTAGAAGAAGAGATGCCGATCACGAGAAAATTGGAATAACAGAAGAATCAACGAGTTCAAAACTTGGAAGATACAAATGATCAAGTAATCCTATCCCGGATGATCAAAAGGAGATCGAAGAAAATGTAGTGACAGAAAATACCAAAAATATTTCTTTATTGTTTGAAACTATCTTAAAAATTACCAAAAATATTTCTAAAGAATACATTTAAAATAATTCTGAGCAAGCTAATGATTTTATTGAAAATTATTCTGAAAACTTTGATGATAATGAAAATCTTATGGATTACTTTGAAGATATGGAAGATGATGATATGATAGAACAGATCAGCGCAGAAGAAGATAATTGTATGATTGAAAGTCTGGATCATGTTATTAAGAATATAGATGCAAAGGCGGATGATGTAAAATTACATCTGATAGAAAGGATCCTGGAGGATTCTACAGGAAGTGTAATAGGAGTTAATTTATATGATTATGAAGCTAGTTCTTCATCATTCAATCCTAACCCTATCAAAGATACTTTCCAACCATTGAACCTATTCCTATGGAATACATTATTGGACATCCCCCCAGAGCATCTGTGAAAATTTATGAGAAGGAAAACTAGTTGATGAGAATAATTGGAAAATGAGCTCCATTGGAAAATTCTTATTTTTGAAAAAATGATGTTTTATTAAAAATTACATCATGTGATCCTCAAATACATGATAACTATCTAGAACAATGGACTGCTTAAATGGCTAGAGATTATCAGAAGAATCACCAAGATCTAGTTGACAGTGGTGAAGAGATGATTAGATGAGCTAAACCTTATTTCGGAGATGTAGAAACAGCAGCATGGGGACCTTACAAGAAAAAATTCCTTGAAGAAGTTGTAAATCTAGCAAGCAAAGGTAACATTATTCTGAACTTTGCATAGCTGATTCATAGAATCTTGACTTCTTGAGATGCCAATACTAGATTAATATTCAAGCAAGCTAGTGCTTTGCAAGAGCTAGAATAGATCCAAATTAGAAATTGGAAATTTATGAAATATTTTGCGAATGATTTCTTAGGCTTAGCCACTGTATCTGGATAGTATTACTCAACTGAGCTACGTGAGAGAATGTTTTCAAAATTACCATGTGAACTTGGAAAAGAAATTCATCATGCATGGAAGCAACAAAGTTACTCCATAATTTGACAATATAGGAATAAGGATCCAATTCTTATTTGAAAAATTGAAGGAGAAATGTACATATATTTCCATTCAAAAGAAATTAAAAAATCAGAATTATGGATATTGTTCATAGATTTATACTCCTCAAAGAAGAAATCCTTCGAAAAAGAAATACTTTATATGAAACTCTAATGCTCAGAAACCTTATTTGGATAAGAAATGATATGTCAGACGATATAACTCCAAGAAGGTTTTTGGTAACAAAATCTCTTGCTTTGCTTGTAATGAAGAAGGTCATTTAGCTACCACTTGTCCCAAAAGAAAAAATCTTTACAACAAAAATGCTATATTGATTGACTGTATTAATTTAGATCTCTTTGAAGTAGACTCAAAAATTTCTGATAACTCATCAATCTATAGCATTATTTCTATGGATGAAGTTGAACAAGTGCCCAAAGACTATGGATTGATCAATGATATTCTGGAAAATGCCAATTTGGATAATCTATCTGATCTTAATGAATTGGAATGAATACAATACATGAATGTTGA
Source organism: Dendrobium nobile (assembly GCA_022539455.1). Classification (NCBI taxonomy): domain Eukaryota; kingdom Viridiplantae; phylum Streptophyta; class Magnoliopsida; order Asparagales; family Orchidaceae; genus Dendrobium; species Dendrobium nobile. The sequence goes on along the minus strand of CM039728.1, from coordinate 17,231,032 downwards.
CTTAAGCAATTCAAACTCTTTTGTTATCCTTACTGATAAGGAAAGATCATTTTTCCATGACTAGAGCCACAGGAAAGGTAATGATAAGATCAAATGTTCTTTCTGCCCTTAGTATCCTGTGATTGTTAGATAATATACCTGTAACTTATGCCTGATTCAAGCCTATTTTAAATGTGTTAATGATAAATATCTTGTTTCCATTCCTAAAGTGATTTCCATAAAATGAAGAACACATTCACTTCTTTAATCCAAAATTAGAGTACTTGAGAATCGATTTGCTGATCTTGAGCTTAGAATGGAAACACTGGTAATACCTCCAACACCAGATCAAAAATACTAAGGCATTGTTATTTCTGATGATATTACTCGAATTGATTATCAAACTTTATCAGAATATAAGGATTCCTTTCTACAAATTGAACCATGTATTGAAAAAGTACCTATCATCTGCAATCCGAATGATGTTACGAATGTTTAAATTCTTGCTAAAATCTATATCCATTGTTTATAGATTACTTTACCTACTTTATTGATACTGGTGCAACATCCAATACTACTGATGTTAACTTAGTGCTAATTGAATTTGTTCTTACAAGTCCTATACCCAATTATAGTGCCCAATTTGATGGTACCCGACAAGATTCACCAAGTACATCCAGAATATACATCTGAAATTTCAAACCCATTATCAAGTTTGGTGTAAGTCCTTTCATGTGTCTAAGTTCTGGGTTAAACCTCTTAATCATTTCCATGTTAAGATGATACTTGGCCTTGATTTCCTGCTAAAATCAAATGGTGGATTATTTCTTACGAATGACTATGTGATGTTTTTTCAAAATTCATCGGTTTCACCTGTCATATCAGAGTGGGCTGAGGAGCGTGGTGGACATCTCATAGCACTAAAACTCTTACCCCCATTACCAAAAGCACCAAAACTGCTTGATAAATCTCATGATAGAAACTCTAAACTGCATTAACATTACACAAAACCTCCTAATCCTGATCCTGATAGCAAACCATGACACATTCTAAAATACCAAGTTATTAGGAAAAGACCTGAATCAAAACCTCCAGATCCAAAGTGCCCATGTGATGTCCCTGGCATTTATAAGTCAAACAAGCAAGTATAATTTTTTGAAGATGCTGACCTTATTGATCATACTCTAAAGATCATGGATATGACCTTGACACTCCTAGACAAGTCAAGAAAATCATTACCTATCATGACATAAAAAAATTTGTTTTAGAATTGAGAAATTGGAAGTCATAGGAGAAAATCCTATAAAATACCAGGATAAAGATAAAATCTTTTGTGAACTGAAGAGTATCAATCATGATATTAATATTTGAGGAAGTGAGCTCAAATTCAATAATTTGGAATTTCAATAATGCAAATTTCACATTGAAAAGCTCTTGAAACTAGGAGTAATTAGAAGATCTGAGTCTAAACATAGAAGCCCTGTTATGATAGTCATGCAAGAAAGTGAACAAAAGAGGGGACAATCTAGAATGGTATTCAATTACAGAAGGTTGAATGATAATACTGAATTTGATGGATACAAAGTCCCATCGAAAGACCATTTGGTAAACAAGATCCAAAATGCTAGATGGTTTATCAAGTTTGATTTAAAATCTAGATTTTGGCAAGTAAGAATGCATCCTGACTCCATAAAATGGACTACTTTCTCTTATCCAGAAAGTCTCTTCGAATGGTTAGTTATGCCTTTTGGATTAAAGAATGCACCCCAAATATTTTTTTTAAAAAATGGATAGTATATTTGGTGCAATTTTTTATTTGTTTTGTGTTTATATTGATGAGGTTCTTGTATTCTCTCATACTAAAGATGAACACTTTGCTCATTTGCATTTTATGTTAAGCAAGTTTGAATCTTAAGGTTTAATCATTTTTAAGAAAAAGTTGGCTTTGTGTGTCAAACATATTAAGTTTTAGGCTCTGAAATTAGTCAAGGCGAATTCAAGTTCAGCCTCACATCTCAAAAAAGATTCTTGAAATGACTGATAAACTTGAAGATATTAAATTAGTAAGAACTTTTTTGGGACTTATAAATTATGCTAGATCTTTTATCAAATATTTATCCAAGTATACCAAGCCATTGTATAACGAAACCTCTTTGAAAGGCACTAGAACTTTCAATAGAGAGGATGTTTAGCTTGTATAAAAAATTAAAAATTTGATTTCTAAACTTCCTGAACTAACTCTTCCTCTTGATTCAAATTTTTTTGTTATACATGAAAGAACAACTCTCAACAACAACACTAGGACCAACCTCAAGAAATATATGCCAAAGGAACTCAAGTTGAGGATATATCAAATGCCTTATGAAACCCAAATATCAAAATTTTATATCGTACCAGATCTACGAAAAGTTAAAGCCAAAGGATATCCTTCTATAAAGGGATTATCTGTAGCTAAACAAATCTTCTATGATCTTCTAGAAACATGTAATAGAGATACCAAAAGATGATATAGAAGATACAAAATGAGTTGTCCCTGCAAGATAAGGTATTTGATCTATAAAGCATATATCCATACGAATTATTATAAAGAAATAAAATATAAAGGAATCAAGATCACTCCTCAAATCTTAATGACATATGGAATTTTGGATTCAATTTTGATAGAACTTGAGCAAAAGAGTAAAGGATTGGGTCACAAGTTAGAAAAGGTGATAAAGTATGCTCTAAGAAAATCAAGCATGGCTATACAAGTTAAGATACTATCCACATCTCCAGAATGGTACAAAGGTATGGTTGAACTTGATAGACATCTAATAAAAGTGGGAACATATGAGGCTAATCTAGATTATGAAAAATATGAAGGAAATGATCTCTTCCCAGCAAAATGCTTTTTAGCAACACAACTAGTTGAAATTCCCCTTGAAGAACAAATAGATCACTAGAGAGCAGATGTACAAGCAAATGAATGGAATTGGGATATTGTATTAGACTATTATCGATACACCCTGGTTGGAGAAAGTACCACTCAAAAAATATTTCTTGAAATTGCGTTAGCTGACAATTATTTATACAATTTCTAGTACAACACAAGGATCTTGTAGAAAACTACAGAAAACTATCCTTTGAAGGCATAAAGGCTATTTTTAAAACAAAACTAGAATATGATGACCACATTTGGTACAACTAAGGTACGCATCTTCTAACCCTATTGGTAAAAGCTCCCTAAGGCAAACATTTTGAAGTATGGTGGGCCCAACAACACTATGTAGATGAATAGTACTACTACTATTTATACATATGAAATGCATCTAGAATATTATGGCATACCAATCATATACCCAACATGAAGAATCTCCCTTTTGAAGTGGTGGATAAAGTATGAAAGTGGAAGCTTGTTTGAAGTCTTCTTTTAGAAATGGTTGTTACTACAATTTACTAGTTATTAATGGTCGGCTATGCCACCTACAATATAATTATATATATTTAGAGTTTTATTGCCCTTCGGCTAAGTTCTTATTTATTTATTTTTGTACAGGTGTGTTATTGTTCATCATCTTCTTCCTAATTGCTTGTCATATTACTATGAGTGTGTTTTTATTATTTTATGATAGAAGGTTCCGACATCAGAGAAAACCATAATTATATAGGTTGGAACACAAATTTATAACCACCTAGTATAGTTAGAAAAAAAGTTTCCTTCCTTGCCCTTCTTATTTTCTCCGAAAAGCTGATGACAGGCCATTTTAGATTGGCTTTAAAAGCTACATAATCAGCTAGGTTGATCTTAAAACTGAATGACGATAAATCACTATTCATTACCCCATAAGGCTAATTTTCAATATTTTATTGTTCATAACAGTCATTTATTCCCTATGATTATCAACTAGTATCTCAGAGAGAGAGAGAGAGAGAGGGAGAGAGCGAGAGAGAGAGAGAGAGAGAGAGAGCAAGAGAGAGGGAGAGAGAGAGAGAGAGCAAGAGAGAGTAAGAGTGAGAGTAAGTGAGATGAAGCATATGAACTTTTCACTATGATTTCAAACCCTGGATTAATTGGCATCTCTAGAAGTCAAGATTCTATGAATAAGATATGCAAAGTTTAGAGCATAGTTACCTTGGCTTGCTAGATTTGCAACTTCTTTAGGTAACTTCTTCTTGTAAGATTCCCAAGTAGCTCTTGCTACATCTCCTAAATAATTTTCAGCTCATCTAATCATCTCTTCACCACTGCCAACTAGATCTTGGTGATTCTTCTGATAATCTCTAGCCATTTGAGCGGTCCATTGTTTCAGATAGTTATCATGTATATGAGGATCACATGAAGTAATGTTTAATAAAACCTCATTTTTTGAAAAATAAGATTTTTCCAATGGAGCTCATTTTCTAGTTGTTCTCAGTAACTGGTTTTCCTTGTCATAAATTTTCACAGATGCTCTGGGGGGATGTCCTTTATTATATTCCATAGTAACAGGTTCATGGGTTGGAGAGTATCTTTGAATAGGGTTAGGATTGAATGATGAAGAACTAGCTTTATTATCATATAAATAACCTCCTGTTACGCTTCCTGTAGAATCTTCCAGGAACCTTTCCATCAGATCTAATTTTACATCATTCATCTATGTATCTATGTTTTCAATAACATGGTCCAGACTTTAATTCATACAATTATATTCTTCAGAGCTGATTTGTTCTATCATATCATCATCTTCCATATGTTAAAAGTAATCCATAAGATTTTCATTATCATCAAAGTTTTCAGAATAATTTTCAATAAGATCAGTAGCTTTCTAAGAATAATTTTCAATGGAATCTTCAAAAATATTTTTTGTATTCTCTAAGATATTTATAGATAATAAGGAAATATTTTAATTATTTTCTGTCACTATATTTTCTTTGATCTCCTTTTTATCTTTCGGGGTTGGAATTACTTGATCATTTGTATCTTCCAAGTTTTGAACTCGTTGATCCTTCTATTCTATCGATTTTCTTGTGATCTCCATCTCATCTTATGAATCTGAATCTTCTGGTCCATAGAGGATTCTGATGTTTTCTTTAGCATCCACATAAAATATGTCAGTTTGTCTTATTCTAAGCATTTTCCTATAGTAATTTTGTAGGGCTTGAATAGTTATCAAATTAGTATCAACACCATGCAAATAAGAGATATACACACTTTTATTCTTATAGCCTCTACCATCATCTTCACCATCTCCATCCTCATCATCCTCATGTTGCAAATCTATTTTTTCATGTCTTATGTTTTGATGATTGACAAACACTACTTTTCTTGGACAGCTTGTTGCTTCTAACTTTTCAGGAATCGACGATCGGACAATCAAAAAGGAGCCAAGTTCAGGAATGCGTAGGGTTAGGGTTGAGTCAGTCTGTACTTTTATTTTTACCTTTTGAGTCCACTTGTAAGAGTCAAAAAGACTGATACTTTGTAACCCTTCACACACACACTTGAGAGAATTAGAAATTCTGTTTTTACTCATATCGGCCAGGACGATATCTTATATCGTCCTGGACGATCAGCTTAAAACAGAAAGTCTAATTAAGGGTTCTTGATTAAGGCAGCCAACGTTAACCGATCGGCCTGGACGATACGTGTATCGGCCAGGACGATAAGCTCAAACAGAAAGAAGTAGCCGCCATAGACAGGTATGGTATAGCATATCTTTAAATTATCGGCCAGGACGATCATCGGATCGGCCTGGACGATATTAACAGATTATGCCATAATTGTTCAGGAAATCAAGGAAGTAATTAAGGATGATTGATACGATCATATCGTCCTGGACGATCGTAGGATCGGCCAGGACGATCTAGTCAAAAACCTTAAGTTACTTCAGGACGATCAATATCGGCCAGCCCATATTCAGAGCTATTGTCAGGACGATTTACGTCTGATTTGAACTGATCGGCCAGGACGATCGTGAGATCGGCCTGGACGATCAAGCTAATTTTCAATCGTCCAATCTGGCATCCAGGGCTATGCTCTGGCCGATCTTCATTAATTTGTACTGATCGGCCAGGCCGATGTCCATATCGGCCTGGACGATAAAGTCGGCAACTTGCAATTAATGAGCTCTTTGAAGCTCTTCTATTTAAAGAGCTCTTGTTCAACGTTTTTCAATGACCTTTGGCTGCTGCCTTGACCTAAGAAGACCTTGAGGAGAGAAAGAGAGAGAGAAGAGAGAGAGAGGATCTTGTGAGGGGAGCTTGTGAGGGGTTTCACAAGGGTTGCTTCAAGGATCTCTCTGCGTCGTCTTCGTCTAGAGTTTCTCGTCCGTGGAAGGGTCGGTAGAGGTAAGGAGTTGTGCTTTTGGTTCTGGTTCTCTGCCAGCTTCAGGAGGAAGCAAAAGGAGAGAGGTTCTCTGCCTTGCCGGGGTGGCAAAAAGGAGGTTCTTGTAAGGGTTTCTCCACCTAGCCGTGGGGGCTAAAGGAGAGTCACTTTTTTGTGTAGTGCAATACTTGGAGGGTGTCTCCAAGAGTGGACGTAGGTCGAGTCGACCGAACCACTATAAATCTCTGTGTTTCTTTTCTTGCTTCCGCACGTTTAAAATTCCGCATTATTTCCGTTGTGTGATTTGGTTTATGCAACTTTATTTCTTTGTTTAAAAAACGAAGTTTTTAAAATACCAATTCACCCCCCCCCCCTCTTGGTTAGTTTGGGACTAAGTTCATAGGGCTTAACATCCCCATCGATCTTTCAAGTGGTATCAGAGCGCCTGATTCGAAAATTAAAGTTTAAAAAACTTTTTGAATTTGATCCATGTCTAACTTTGGGAATCGCAACACTACGGAAGGGTATTCTATTACCCGACCTCCTCTGTTCGATAACCTACCTTTTGATTTCTGGAAAACTCGCATGTCAACTTTTTTACAATCTACTGATTATCGCATGTGGATGCTTATACAAGAAGGGTATTCTCCACCTTCTCGTGAAATTAACGGTTTTAAAACGGAAGTTGCTTTTACCGAATGGACTTTTGATGAACGAGATTTAGCTCAACTAAATGCTAAATGTTTGAATTGTTTTTTCTGTGCATTAAAATCTGAGGATTACATGCGTGTTTCAACTTGCAAAACTGGTAAAGAAATTTGGGATAAATTGTGCATTACTTATGAAGGCACTAATGAAGTTAAACAATCCCGTTTAAACATTCTCTTGCATGACTACGAACTTTTTCGTATGAAACCTCATGAATCGATTTCTGACATGTACACTAGGTTTACTCAGATTGCTACCTCATTACATGCACTAGGAAAAGAGCTTTCGAACTATGAAAAAGTTAACAAGATTTTGAGATGCTTGCCTTCAACCTATGATGCAAAAATTACTGCAATTACTGAATCTAAAGATTTAAACACCTATTCTATTGACAACTTGCTTGGCTCACTCATTGCTTACGAGCAAGGGGTGAATCAAAGAAATCTTGATACAGGTGAAAAGAAAAAGGAGAAAACAATTGCATTGAAGGCACACAAATCGGATTCTGAATCTTCTGGGTCTGAAAGCGATGGAGTTGCCTTCATCACAAGGCAATTCAAAAGCTTTCTAAGGAAGAAACAAAAGCATCATCAAAGTTGGAGAAAAGGTAAGGATCATAAACATATTAAAGGATCTTCTGATGTTGTTTGTTTTGAATGCAGGAAACCTGGACATGTAAGAGCCGATTGTCCTACACTTCAAGATCATTCAAGCAAAGAAAAGGAAAAAGGTGAGGAGAAAGCAAAGTCTAGGAAGGACAAAAAGAAAAACCAAAGGAGCTTCTGGGCAGAATCTGGCACTGATTCTTCTGAGACTGAACCAGAGGAAGAAACAACAAACTTGTGTTTCATGGGAGAAAACCAAAGTGATGAGGAAGAGGTATGTAAACCAACATATGATGAATTGTTTGAAATATGTGAAAAAATCCATACATCATACAAAAACCTTAAGAAAACTCATGCTAGCTTGAAATTAGAATTTTTAAATCTACAAAAAGAGCATGAAGTTTTTCTCAAAGATCATGCAACGATTGATTCAAATCACATGGCTCTACTCGATGAATTTGATGAATTAAACAAGACGCATTTGGAATTAATTGATAAAAGTAATGCATTAAAAGCTTCACACACCTCACTTAATGATGATCTTAAGAAATCTAAAGAGATTGAGAAAAATCTGAGGATTGAGAATGATGCATTAAAGAGAACTAACTTGAGAATTCAAAATAATTTGGAAACATGTAAGAAAGCTAGGATGACACCAATGTTTAATCAATTGCCAAAACCTAGAGAGAGGCATTATAACTCAAATCACTTAAGAAATCCCTTTCCTGGAGTTAGATGTTTTTCTTGTGGCATGATAGGACATATCTCACATACTTGTACAATTCATCATAGTTCACATTGGGTATGGAGACCTAAGGTACAAGATCCACAGCATACCACACATGCATTGCATTCTTCTCTTCATAAGAAGGAACCCAAACCTGCTTGGGTTCCTAAAACTAACATTTGATAATTTTTCAGGAAGCCTCTCACAAAAGACCTCGTGAGAGTATGTGGTACCTGGACAGTGGATGCTCTCGACATATGACTGGTGATGCTAGCCAGTTTGTTGTACTAGAATCCAGGACTGGAGGCAAGGTTACTCTTGGAGACAACACCACCAGGAAGGTGGTAGGAGCAGGTATAATTGGTAATTCCAAGAACCTTATGATTGAAAATGTTTTGCTTGTAGATGGATTGAAGCACAACTTGCTCAGCATCAGTCAATTCTGTGACAAAGGCTTCATCGTACAATTCTTCACAAATTCATGCATTGTAAGTTTAAGCAACAACACCATTTTGCAGGGAAAGAGGGTAAACAACGTCTATATGCTTGATTTAAATAGCATTGAATGTGCTGCTTCTTTTGCTTAAAAACTGTCATTGATGATTCTTGGTTGTGGCACAGGAGGCTTTGTCATGCAAGTATGAAAACCCTTAGGAAAGTGACCCAAAAGGACCTAGTTAGAGGTGTTCCCAAACTTAAGTTTACAAAAGACCACCTTTGTGATGCCTGTCAACTAGGAAAGCAAATTCACTCCTCTTTTCACCCCATAAAGGACATTAGCACCTCTAGACCTTTAGAAGTCCTTCACATGGATTTGTTTGGACCCAAGTGGTAAGTCTGTTGATCAGAAGAAGTATAGAGGCATGATTGGATCTTTACTTTACTTAACTGCAAGCCGACCTGACATTATGTTTAGTGTTTGTCTTTGTGCTAGGTTTCAAGCTGACCCTAAGGAATCCCACATGACTGCTATTAAAGGATTTTTAGATACCTTTTGGGGACACAAGGATTAGGGATTTGGTACCCTAGACATAGCACTTCTTTTGAGATTATTGGTTTTTCTGACTCTGATTTTGCAGGATGCAAGGTGGATAGAAAGAGCACCTCTGGAACTTGTCAATTCATTGGACAATCCTTGGTCTCTTGGTCTAGTAGAAAGCAAAATTCTGTTGCACTGTCCACTGCTGAAGCTGAATACATTGCTCTTGGAAGTTGTGTGGCCCAAGTTCTTTGGTTGAAACAACAGGTATTGGATCTAGGAGTACATGTAAGCACCATCTCAATTTTTTGTGACAACACTAGTGCCATATGCATCTCTAAAAATCCTATCCAACATTCAAGAACTAAACACATTGACATTAGGCATCACTTTATTAGAGATCATGTGACTAAGGGAGACATTGAGTTACACCATGTGACAACTGAAAACCAACTGGCAGACATCTTTACTAAACCACTGGCCTTCGACACTTTCAGCTCTTTAAGGACCAGATTGGGTGTGATTGACATAAATGCATGAAAATTTTTTTATTCTTTTTGTTGTCTTCTTTTTTCTTTTACCTTAGTTTTAGATCTTCACTGATATGATATCTCTTGTCTTGTCTTTAACAATTTGTAGTTAATATGTTTTCATCCACTTAATCCCTAGATAGTATGAATATCTTGTGATTGTGTCTCTTTACCTAACTTAGTATTAGTGGCATAATTTTCTTTTCTAATCAAAAGTCTATCTCAAAATAAAAGATTGCTTATGAAACTAAGATTCTTTCTAAAAGCTTGCTTAAGCAAATCTATCTTATATTTACAATGATTAAAAGTTTTTTTGTCACCTCATGATCCCTCGTTATTCTTGTCTTCAATTATTAATCCTGCTTGTGGTAATTCTTCCCTATGTTAGAGAGAGAGCTCCTATTCTCTAATATCTGAGAAGATATATTCACAACTAAGTTTTTTAAAAGAGTCTAAAAGGGAATCTAGCTTGCAAAAATAAAAAAAAATTTGGCCAATGATGCCAACAAAAGAAGCGCAAAGACGCCAAAAAATTGAAAAATCTATAAAAGGATGCGCAAAGCGCCACAACATTGACAAGAGGCATAAAATGAGCCCACTCAAAAGCAAGCTATTCTCTCTTTTTATATCTTTTAGAACTTAGAAGTTTTGATTCTCAAAGGCTTGATCTCGATTATCGTTCGATTGTGACAAATCTACCTCATTGTTTTATGGAGATATTTTCCTTATGCCAAGTTGTGGGTAGATTCTTTTTCTCATATTCAATTAATTATTTGAGTTAGGTTATTGATTTCAAAAGACGATTCTACCCTAAGACAATGTTTTGGCTAAGGGTAAACCATGAACGGATATTCTCCTATTCTATGGATTAAATGAGATTGGTAACACATTAACTCACAAATTTTTAAAACAATCACATGGAATACTATATCATTGATGTGCTTAAAAAAAAAAAAAAAAAAAAAAAGTGGGCATTTCTTTTACTATGCTTTAATGTACCCTCCTTTTTGATATGTCAAAAGGGGGAGAAGTTTATGAGGTTATTTTTTCATGGTTGTGATTAAATCCCTTTAATGTGTTTTGTCATCATCAAAAAGGGGGAGATTGTTGCAAATCTATTTTTTCATGTCTTATGTTTTGATGATTGACAAACACTACTTTTCTTGGACAGCTTGTTGCTTCTAACTTTTCAGGAATCGACGATCGGACAATCAAAAAGGAGCCAAGTTCAGGAATGCGTAGGGTTAGGGTTGAGTCAGTCTGTACTTTTATTTTTACCTTTTGAGTCCACTTGTAAGAGTCAAAAAGACTGATACTTTGTAACCCTTCACACACACACTTGAGAGAATTAGAAATTCTGTTTTTACTCATATCGGCCAGGACGATATCTTATATCGTCCTGGACGATCAGCTTAAAACAGAAAGTCTAATTAAGGGTTCTTGATTAAGGCAGCCAACGTTAACCGATCGGCCTGGACGATACGTGTATCGGCCAGGACGATAAGCTCAAAACAGAAAGAAGTAGCCGCCATAGACAGGTATGGTATAGCATATCTTTAAATTATCGGCCAGGACGATCATCGGATCGGCCTGGACGATATTAACAGATTATGCCATAATTGTTCAGGAAATCAAGGAAGTAATTAAGGATGATTGATACGATCATATCGTCCTGGACGATCGTAGGATCGGCCAGGACGATCTAGTCAAAAACCTTAAGTTACTTCAGGACGATCAATATCGGCCAGCCCATATTCAGAGCTATTGTCAGGACGATTTACGTCTGATTTGAACTGATCGGCCAGGACGATCGTGAGATCGGCCTGGACGATCAAGCTAATTTTCAATCGTCCAATCTGGCATCCAGGGCTATGCTCTGGCCGATCTTCATTAATTTGTACTGATCGGCCAGGCCGATGTCCATATCGGCCTGGACGATAAAGTCGGCAACTTGGAATTAATGAGCTCTTTTGAAGCTCTTCTATTTAAAGAACTCTTGTTCAACGTTTTCAATGACCTTTGGCTGCTGCCTTGACCTAAGAAGACCTTGAGGAGAGAAAGAGAGAGAGAAGAGAGAGAGAGGATCTTGTGAGGGGGAGCTTGTGAGGGGTTTCACAAGGGTTGCTTCAAGGATCTCTCTGCGTCGTCTTCGTCTAGAGTTTCTCGTCCGTGGAAGGGTCGGTAGAGGTAAGGAGTTGTGCTTTTGGTTCTGGTTCTCTGCCAGCTTCAGGAGGAAGCAAAAGGAGAGAGGTTCTCTGCCTTGCCGGGGTGGCAAAAAGGAGGTTCTTGTAAGGGTTTCTCCACCTAGCCGTGGGGGCTAAAGGAGAGTCACTTTTTGTGTAGTGCAATACTTGGAGGGTGTCTCCAAGGAGTGGACGTAGGTCGAGTCGACCGAACCACTATAAATCTCTGTGTTTCTTTTCTTGCTTCCGCACGTTTAAAATTCCGCATTATTTCCGTTGTGTGATTTGGTTTATGCAACTTTATTTCTTTGTTTAAAAAACGAAGTTTTTAAAATACCAATTCACCCCCCCCCCCTCTTGGTTAGTTTGGGACTAAGTTCATAGGGCTTAACATCCCCATCGATCTTTCACCTCAATCATCATCAAATCAAAATTAGATTCTTTAACAACATCATTTTGATCAGAACTTTTATATTTTCTAAACCTAATGGATAAACTTCAAATATTTAGTAGGGGTTATATTAGAATTTTCCTCTCGCAGATGGGAAACATTCCATTCTTTCCTGCAAGTGTTTCAGAGTCAACCTCTTTTGGCATGATCATCTTAATTTCTTTGGAGGTTAAGGAGTCTATGATATTCTCTAGTTTAATCTTAAACCTAGTTTGGATGCTACTCATAGTTTTTCCAAGAATAACTATATCTAAATAAATATTATTTCCTTTGAAATTTTTATAACCTTTGCTCTATATCTAGACTTTTACATGTTTTTCAAAGTCTTCTACAGTCATTGATATATCATGAACAATATAAGTGATTCCAATATAATTGTTCATGTCAACTTCTATGTCTCCAATCATAGATTCTTTTGGAGTACTAAACCGAGAATCAAATAAACAGGTAAGCACTTTACCTCTAGTTCTTTTCCTTACCAAGCCTCTAATTCCAAAAACAATAAGTTTGATATGGATGTAACAATGCTTATTCTTCTTCTTTATTTCTTTTGAGGCTTCAGGAGTAATCAGGTTTAGTCTGACATCAAAATTATCAGAATAATGAAGTAAAATTTCTCTATGATGTCTAAAAAATCCCTTAATGGTATTAAATTAACCTTGTGAGTACAGTCTTGAAGGATTCAAGCTATTTAAATGATCATTAAAAAAGGTTGAAAGATCTCTATCAATATTAACTAATTCTTCTAATCTATTATCATCTCTAAAGGTACTAGGCTTATCAAAAATTTTGTCTAACCATGTGGATGACAAATTATTCAATTGGCTTGACATAGATTGTCTGCACAAGATAGTCTGAGATGTTCAAAAAAATGGAATTGTACTGCGTTTAGTCATATTTCAAAAATCGAAAGGTCTTTTAGTCTTTCTAATTTCCTCAGTCTTACCTAGTTAAATAGCCTTAATGTTTTTCGTGATATTATTGAGCTCAATCTCTAGTTATGAAGCAGGAGGCGTGTTAGAAAGTTTTTCAACAAATTTTTTAATTAAACTTAAATGATAATGTAAACTACTAAGTAAAGCTAAAATAGTGTTATTTTACTGGGTAGTAATTCCATCAATTTTTTATAGCGATTCTAACTTAATATACCCATCAGAACAATTTTCTTTTGAATAAGCTAAAGAATAAGTAACTGCAGCAAGATACTCTGCACCCTTAAATTTCAGTTCATTCATCAGCTTTCTTGAAGCTATTTAATGTTTTGTAATAAATTTTTAGTTGAGAAATTTCTTGATCAACTTGAGATTTGTTATCTTTTATATCTTTCTTTAATTGTAATAATAATTCTTGAGATTGAATCTCAACCACTTTAGGCTTATTATTTTCAATTAAAGTGGATAATCTATTGATATCTCATTTTTAAGGTATATCGTTCAGCTTGAGAAGCTTGAATTTACTGTACAAATGTTCTTGTGATGCTTTGATATAAGTAACTTGATCACTTAGATTTTTAATCAGCAGATTCGTTTCTTTCAACTTTTCCATGAAGAGGTTGGAAGAGTTTAAAATCTTCAGTTGATTAAGTTCTAAGGTTTCAGATAACTTTAATAGCAGATCTGTTAGTGAATTTAAATGGGCTTCTTTACTGTGTAACTGATGATAAAAGCCTTCTTTGGAGAAATAGAAATTGTGTTTGCGTTTTCCAAAGATACCACACACTTTGATTTTTACAAAATGGATAAATCTAGATAATCAAAGCGTATTTTAGCAAAGCTCATAAAATAGAAATAAACTTGAGCTACGGTGAAGTGATGAGCTCAAGTAATAGTAAAGTGATAATGATACTAAATAGTAAAGTGATAAGCATAAAAAAAATAAGAAAAAATAAAACTAATAGATAAGAGAGAATCAAAAATATAACAAAGAGATAAGAAGGAATAAAAAGTACAACTAAAAGATAAGAAGGAATAAAAAGTACAATTAAAAGATAAGATGGAATAAATGATTGTTATGAACAATAAAATATTGAAAATTACCCTTGCAGGGTAATGAACAGTATTTTACCATCATTCAATTTCAAGATCAGCCTAACCAATTATGTAGCTTTAAAATCTAATCTAAAATGGCCTAGGATCAATTTTTTGGAGAAAAGAAAAGGGCTAGGAAGGCAACTTTTCACTATGATACCAGGGGGTTATAGATTGGTGTTCCAACCTATATAATTGTGGTTTTCTCTTATGTAGGAACCCTCAACCCAATAGTAACACAAGTGCACTCACAGTAATATTATAAGCAATAAGGAAGAAGCTGATGAACAGAAACACAATTGTATAGAAATTAATAAATCCATGTAATCAAACTATAACCCCCTAAAAAGGGCCAGGAAGGCAACTTTTCACTAATTGAGGATTAAAAATGAATTGGATACACTTAAGAAAAATTTGATGACACCCACATTTGATCAAAAGTCAAAACCTAGGAAGAGGCATTATAATCCTAATCTCTTAAGAAATCCTTTTGGCGGAGTTAAATGTTTTTCATGTGGCATGCTAGGACACATCTCACACACTTTTACTATTCACCATAGTTCACATTGAGTTTGGAGACCCAAATTGTATGATTCACAGCATACCACACATGCATTACATTCTACTTTTCATAAGAAGGGACCCAAACCTATTTGGGTTCCTATATCTGACATTTATTAATTTTGCAGGTGGGCTCTCACAAAAGGCCTCATGAGAGTATGTGGTACCTAGACAGCGGATGCTCTCGACATATGACTGGTGATGCCAATCAGTTTGTTTTATTGGAGACCAGGATTTGAGGCAAGGTTACTCTTGGAGATAACACCACAAGAAAGGTGGTAGGCTCAGGTATAATTGGTAATTCCAAGAACCTTATGATTGAAAATATTTTACTTGTAGATGGATTAAAACACAACTTGCTCAGCATCAGTCAGCTTTGTGACAAAGGCTTCATAATATAATTTCTTGCAAATTCATGCATTATAAAATTAAATAACAACACTATTTTGTAGGGAAAGCGGATCAATAATTTGTACTTACTTGATTTAAATTACACTAAAAATGCTGCATAATTTTGCTTAAAAGCTGTGGTTGATGATTCATAGTTGTGGCACAGGAGATTATGTCATGCAAATATGAAAACCCTTAGGAAAGTGACCCAAAAAGACTTAGTTAGAGGTGTTCCCAAACTCAAGTTTTCAAAAGACCACCTTTATGATGTCTGCCAACTAGGAAAATAAGTCCACTCCACTTTTCACCCCATTAAGAATATTATCACCTCTAGACCTTTAGAAGTCCTTCACATGAATTTGTTTTTGACCCATTAACACTGCCATCTTGGGAGGGAAAGTCTATGATTTTATGATTGTTGATGACTACTCGAGGTTCACTTTGACTAGATTTCTTTCACATAAAAATGAGTCTTTTGAGGAGTTTAGAACCTTTTTTACTTGGATTCAGAAAAAGCTAGGTTGTAAGATCTTGACCATCTATAGTGATCATGGGGGAGAGTTTAAGAATGAAAGATTTGGAGATTTTTGTGAGGATAAGGGGATTAGCCACAACTTCTCAGCTCCTAGGACCCCTCAGCAGAACGGGGTAGCTTAAAGGAAGAACCAAACCTTGGTAAAAGCTATTAAAGCCATGTTTGCTGAGTATTCACTTCCAAAATACTTTTGGGCTGATGCGGTTAATACAACTTGTTATATGTTGAATAGGGTGAACGTTAGAGCTAAATTAAATAAGACACCCTATGAGATCCTTAAGGGTAGAACACTAAATATTTCCCACTTTCATGTCTTTGGTTGTAAGGTTTTCATTCACAACAATGGGAAGTCTCACTTGGGAAAATTTGATCCTAAATCTGATGAAGGATTGTTCTTAGGATATTCTAGTGTTGGGAAGTCTTTTAGGGTGTTTAACAAAAGAACTTTGATGATAGAAGAAACTACACATGTAGTGTTTGATGAGTCTGATCCTAAAAAGCCTAGAGTTGAGGATGATGATGATGTTGAAGAGATTACCACTGATGTAGAAAATTTAGAGAAGGGAGTAGGTCACCAAAACATTGAAGGAGTAGGAGATGTCACCCAAGGAGTAGAAAATATAGATCTGGATGAAAGGGTTGGACCTTCTCACACCTTACCTTGAGATTAGAGATACTATATAAATCACCCTAAAGATTTGATCTTAGGAGACCCTTCTGATGGAGTTAGGACTAGACATGGACTTAGGAAGGAAGTGAACCACTCCGTCTTTATCTCAATGACTGAACCCACCAACATAAATCAAGCCCTTACTGATGAGTTTTGGATTTTAGCCATGTAGGAGGAATTGAACCAATTTATTAGAAATGATATTTGGGAGCTTGTAAAAAGACCTAAAGGACAAAGTGAAGTTGGAACAAAGTGGGTCTTTAAGAATAAGGTGAATGATTCTAGAGTGGTGGTTAAAAATAAAGCAAGATTGGTGGCTAAGGGGTATAACCAAATAAAAGGAATAGATTTTGAAGAGACTTTTTCCCCTGTAGCTAGATTGGAAGCCATTAGAGTGCTATTAGTCTTTGCCTGTTATAAAGGATTTAAGCTTTTTTAAATGGATGTCAAGAGTGCCTTTTTAAATGGGGAAATAAAAGAGGATGTGTTTGTAGAATAACCCCCCAGTTTTGAAAGTTCCCAATTTCCAAATCATGTTTTTAAATTAAAAAAAGGCTTTGTATGGTTTAAAGCAGGCACCAAGAGCTTAGTATGAGAGGCTTAGCACATTCTTACTAGAAAGGGAGTTTATTAAGGGGAGCGTAGACACCACCCTTTTTCTTAGGAAAGTTGGAGATGATTTGTTCATCGTTCATATTTATGTGAATGATATACTTTTTAGATCTTCTGATAAGAAACTTTGTGATGAGTTCTCTAAAATAATGAGTAGAAAATTTGAGATGAATTTGATGAGAGAGTTGTCCTACTTTTTGGGTTTTAGCATAAAATAATTGGATGATGGAACCTTTTTAAATCAAACAAATATATAAAGGACATCTTGAAGAAGTATGAGATGGATAAAGCTAAGCCAATTAATACCCCCATGACTTCTAGTGTTCCATTTGATATGGACCCAAGTGGTAAGTCTGTTGATCAGAAAAAGTATAGAGGCATGATTGGATCCTTACTTTACCTGACTGCTAGCCGACCTGACATAATATTTAGTGTGTGCCTTTGTGCTAGATTTCAAGCTGACCCTAAGGAATCCCATCTGACTGCAGTTAAGAGAATTCTTAGATACCTTCTGGGGACCCAAAGCTTAAGGATTTGGTATCCTAAACATAGCACTTCTTTTGAGATTATTGGATTTTCTGACTCTGATTTTGCAGGATGCAGGGTGGATAGAAAAGGCACTTCAGGAACTTGTCAATTTATTGGACAATCTTTGGTCTCATGGTCTAGTAGAAAGCAAAACTCTATTACATTTTCCACTGCTGAAGCCAGGTACAATGCTCTTGGAAGTTGTGTGGCCCAAGTCCTTTGGTTGAAACAACAGGTATTGGATTTAGGATTACCTGTAGGCACCATCTCAATCTTTTGTGACAACACTAGTGCCATATGTATCTCTAAGAATCCTATTCAACATTCAACGACTAAGCATATTGATATTATGCATCACTTTATTAGAGATAATGTGACTAAGGGAGACATTGAGTTACACCATGTGACAATTGAAAATCAACTGGCTGACATCTTTACTAAACCGCTGGCCTTTGACACTTTCAGCTCTTTAAGGACCAGATTGGGTGTGATTGACATACATGCATGAACTTGATCTTTTACTTGCTTTCTTTTGCTTTTGCTCTTTTTCTTTTTGCTTTTCCTTTTTTGCTCTTTGCTTTCTTTTCTTCTCTTCTCTTTATTATTTTTTGGTTATTTTACTTTCTTATGACTGCTTTCCTTTTTTAAATTTAGTGTTCAAAATCATCGCTGAAATGATATCGTATGCCTTGTCCTTGATTTTGAAAATTTGTAGTCAATGTTTTACATCTCTTAATCTATTAGATGGTAAAAATATTTTGTTGATTGTGTCTCTTTCTCTAACCTATTTTAGTGGCATTGTTTTCTTTTCTAATAAAAAATCTATATCAAATTAACAATTGTGTATGAAATTAAGATCTTTTCTAAACTAGCTAAAGCAAATCTATCTTGTATTTATAATGATTAAAGTCTTTTTATCACATCAAGATTCCTCATTACTCTTGTCATTAGTTATTAATTCTGTTTTGTGGATAGTTCTTTCTTATGTTAGAGAGAGAGCCCTTATTCTCTAATATGTAGAAAATATACTCACAACTAAAAATTCTTTTTTAAGAGATTGTAAAAGAGAATTTAACTTGCAAAAATAAAAAATGGCAAAAACGCCAAATTGAAATGAAAAGAATATACACAAAAGTGTATCAAAAATCAAAAGATGCTCAAAGAGCCAATCAAAGTGACAAGAGGCATAAAATGAGCCCACTAAAATGTAAGCTCTTCTCTCTTTTCAAATCTTTTAAAACTTAGAATTTTTCATATATCAAAAGCTTGATTTCGATTATTTTGCGATTGTGAAAAAATTACTTTGGTTTATTATTCTATAAGACATTTTTTTCTTAAACAAAGTCATGAATGGATCCTTTCTCTCATATCCAATTAATTTTTTGAGTTTGGTCATTGATTTTAAAAGACGATTCTACCCTAAAAGAAAGTCCAAGTTAAGGGTAACCATGATCGGATATTCTACTGTTCTTTGGATTGTTGATATTGTTAACTCATTAATTTACAAGTTTATAAAATCAATCACATGGAATGCTACATCATTTTCATGCTTGTTAAAAAAAAGGTCTTTTTTATTTGCTTTGTTTCTTAGTTCCCTCCTTTTTGAGATGTCAAAAGGGGGAGTATAGTTGTTGTTTACGCTTTCAATTCCATGTATTACATTGCTACTTTTTGAAATAATCGTAGGAGTATTTTGCCATCATAAAAAAGGGGGAGATTGTTGTAAATTCAATTTCATTGATAATGTTTTGATGATTGGCAAACACTCTTGCTTCTCTTGAACTGCCTTTTAATACTCATATTTCAGGAATCAAAGAATGGACGGAAATCAGAGCCAGCTCAAGATTGGGTAGATTAGGGTTGAGTCAGTCTGTAATTTTCTTTTTTCCCTTTCTTGAGTCAATTATAATCTTTGGAGTGGCTGATGCTATGTAACCCTACACACACACACTTAAGAGATTTAGAATTTCTATTTTTACTCACATCGTACAGGATGATATTTGTATCGGCCTGGCCGATCGAGTCTAAAATAGAAACACTAATCAAGATATCTGAGTTAAGGAGGCAATCATTAACAGATCAGCCTGGATGATACCAAAATCATACAGGATGATATGCTCAATACATAAAGAAATAGCCGCCATGATCAATTTAGGTATTCTGTATTTTTAGAAATCAACCAGGACGATTACTATATCGGCACGGACGATATTACACAATTATGCCTAAATTGATCCAGCAATCAAGGAAACAATTAAGGATGATTGATACGATCATATCATCCTGGACGATCGTGAGATCGGCCAGGACAATCTATTCAAAAACCCTTAGTTACTTCTGGCCGATCGTGATCGGACAGCTCAAATTCAAGGAGATGATCTGGACGATTGTTATCTGATTTGAACTGATCGGCCGGGACGATCGTGAGATCGGCCTGGATGATCAAGCCAATTTTCAATCATCCAGTTCATCTTCAGGGAGATGTTTTGGCCGATCATCTGTGATTTGAACTGATCGTACAGGACGATAGGATTATCGTCCTGGACGATAAAGTCATCAACTTGCAATTATTGAGCTCCTTTGAAGCTCTTCTACTTAAAGAGCTTGTGTTCATTGTTTTTGACAATTCTTGGCTGATGTCTTGACCTGAGAAAACCTAAAGGAGAGAGAGAGGGGGAGAGAAAGAGAGAGAGAGGATCTTGTGAGGGGGAGATTGTGAGGGGGTTCACAAGGGTTTCTCCAAGCATTGTTCCACTTCTTCTTCCCTAAAGTCTCTTATCCTTAGAAGGATTGGGAGAGGTAAGCTTCAGCAAGTGATCGTGGTTCTCTGCCTGCTTCAGGAGGAAGCAAAAGGAGTGGGGTTCTCTGCCTTACCGGGGGTGGCAAAAAAGAGGTGTTTTGTAAGGGCTTCTCCGCCTAGCTGTGGGGGCTAAAGGAGAGTCACGTTGGTAGTGCAATACTCGGAGAGCGCCTCCGGAGAGTGGACGTAGGTCAAGTTGACCGAACCACTATAAATCCTTGTGTTCTTTTTTACTGCTTCTGCACTTTAAATTTCTGCAATTGTTTTTTCTGTGGTGACTTTGGTTTGTGATAATTGTTCTTTTGTTTAAAGATTTTTAAAATACCAATTCACCCCCCTCCCCTCTTGGTTAGCCTCGGGACTAATTCATAGGGCCTAACATCCCTAACAAACTTTCAAGAACTACTTTTAGGTACTAACTAAATGGATTGTCTAGATGATTAGTGTAACTCGAGGGTCTAGAGAACTTCATCCAAGGATGAATCGAATGGATCGTCTGGATGATTAGTGCAAGTCGAGTGTCTAAAGGACGTCGTCCAGAGATGAATCGGATGGATCGTCTAGACGATTAGTGTAACTTGAATGTCTAGAGGACTTCGTCTAGGGACGAACGGTTCACTTCATCTAGACGAACAGTTCAAAGTGAAAATCTAGAGAGCATTGTCCAGGGACGAATATTTAAATTCTTCTGAATGATCGGGACTTATAAAAATTTTCTCACTTCCTATTCATTTCATTGCTCTTCTGAGGGGATAACTGACCTGATCGTCCCGTACAAACTTGATTCATCCCGTACTATCAGTATGATTTTTTAAAGATCTCCCCAATTGTGTGTGTGCTAAGCTACTCAATTATAATTTTTCTCTCTCTCAAACTCAAAATAATGAAAAATATAAGCTTCAATTTACAAACTATCTCATGCTGAATTTGATTTGAAGTCTTCATTAATCTGGAGTTTGATTATCCTAAAATGTTAGTCCATATAAGAGCAAAAACAATTCTTCCAAAAAATGTTAGGAGAAAATAAAACTTAAAACAATAATATTTCGAATCATCAAAACTATACAAGTTGCAATAAGGTAAAACATGCAAATAGTAACTCTCTTAACTGGGATTTGTTTAATACCTAGTTCAATTTGCAGAAAGGGATCCTTGTATTTTGGTAAAAAATTGATAATCCATTAGAGTAGTATCATCAAAAATAACAATGTTTTTACCTTTTCAATTCGGTGTGGAGGTATTACCAGTGTCTCCATTCTAACTTAAAGATCAGCAACTCAATGCTCAAGTATTCTTATTCTGGATTCAAGAAGTTAATGTGTTCTTCATTTTGTGGAAATAACTTTAGGAATAGGAACAAGATATTTATCAGTAACACATTTAAAACAGGCTTGAATCAGACATAAGTCATAGGTATATCATCTATCAATCACAGGATACCAAGGATAGAAAGAATATTTGATCTTATCATCACCTTTCACTAGGTTCCAATAATCGCAACACAAATTTTCCTTATCAATAAGGATAACAGAAGAGTCTGAATTGCTTAAGATAAGGATCATGTATTGGATTCCTTCCAATTCATCAAGATCAGATAGATTATCTAAATCCACATTTTCCAAAATATCTTCGATCAATCCATAGTCTTTGGGCATTTGTTCAACTTCATCCATAGGAATAATGCTATAGATTAATGAGTTATCAGAAATTTGTGAGTCCACTTCCAAGAGATCTAAATTACCACAGTCAATCAATATAGCATTTCTATTGTAAAGATTCTTTTCTTTGGGATAGGTGGTAGCTAAATGACCTTCTTCATTAGAAGCAAAGTAAGAGATTTTGTAACCATAAACCTTCTTTGAGTTATATCGTCTGACTTGTCATTTCTTGTCTAAATAAGGTTTTTGAGCTTTAGACTTTCGAAAAAAAAAAATTTAAAGGATTCTCCTTTATGGGCTTCAGTTTTCTCCTCGTTCTACGATTCAAATTTGTATATACATTTTGTTGAGAAGTATAAATCTATGAATAAAATCCATAATTTTGATTTTTCAATTATTTTTGAATGGAAATATATGTACATTTCTTCTTCAATTTTTCAAATAAGAATTGGATCCTTATTCATATATTGTCAAATTATGGAGTAGCTTCATGTTACTTCCAGGCACGATGTATTTCTTTTCCAAGTTCACCTGGTAATTTTGAAAACAATCTCTCACCTAGCTCAGTTAAGTAATTATTCCAAGATATAGTAGCTAAGGCCAAGAAATTATTCGCAAAATAGTTCATAAATTTCCAATTCCTAATTTGGATCTATTCTATCTCTCGCATAGCACTAGCTTGCTTTAATATCAATCCATTATTGGCATCTATAGAAGTCAAGATTCTGTGAATTAGATATGCAAAGTTGAGAATATTGTTACCTTGGCTTGCTAGATTTTCAAATTCTTTAGGTAATTTCCTCTTGTAAGATTCCCAAGTAGCTCTTACTACAACTCCTAAATAATTTTCAGCTCGTCTAATCATCTCTTCACTATTATAAACTAGATCTTGGTGATTCTTCTGATAATCTCTAGCCATTTTAGCTGTCCAGTATTCCAGATAGTTATCATGTAAGTGAGGATCACTTGATATAATGTTTAATAAAACCCCATTTTTTAAAAAAATAAACTTTTTCCAACGGAGCTCATTTTCCAGTTGTTTTCAGTAACTGGTTTTCCTTGTCATAAATTTTCACAAATGCTATGGGAGATGTACTATATTGTATTCCATAGGAACAGGTTCAATGGTTAGAAAGTATCTCTGAATAGGGTTAGGATTGAATGATGAAGAACTAGCTTCATTATCATATAAATCAACTCCTATTACTCTTCATGTAGAATCTTCCAGGAACTTTTCCATCAGATTTAATTTTATATCATCCGTCTTTGCATCTATGTTTTCAATAACATGATCCAGACTTTCAATCATACGATTATCTTCTTCTGAGTTGATCTGTTCTATCATATCATCATCTTCCATATCTTCGAAGTAATCCATAAGATTTTAATTATCATCAAAGTTTTCATAATAATTTTCAATAAGATCATCAACTTGCTCAGAATGATTTTCAATGGAATCTTCAAAAATAAAGAAATATTTTTGGTATTTTCTATCACTACATTTTCTTCGATCTCCTGTTGTTCTTCTGGGGATTGAATTACTTGATCATGTGTATCTTCCAAGTTTTGAACTTGTTGATCCTTTTGTTCTTCCTATTTTCTAGTGGTCAGCATCTGATCTTAAGAATCTGAATCTTCTGGTCTATAGAGCATTCTTTTCTTTAGCATCCACATAAAATATGTGAGTTTGTCTTATTCTACGGATTTTCCTATAATAATTTTGTAGGGCTGGAACAGTTCTCCAATTAGTATCAACACCATGCAAATAAGAGATATGCACACTTTTATTCTTATATCCTCTAACATCATCTTCACCTTTACCATCCTCATCATCCTCAATCATCATCAAATCAAAATCAGATTCTTCAACAACATCATTTTGATAAGAAATTTTGTAATTTCTAAACCTAATGGATAATCTTTGATCATTATTCAAAAAGGTTGAATATTCAGTAAGGGTTATCATAGAATTTTCCTCTCGTAGAGGGGAAATAATCTATTCTAATCCCGTAAGTGTTTCAGAGTCAACCTCTTTTGGCATGATAAACTTAATTCCTTTAGAGGTCAAGGAGTTTATGATATTCTCTAGTTTAATCATAAACCTAGTTTGGATGCAACTCATAGTTTTACCAAGAACAACTATATCTAAACAAATATTTTTTCCTTGAAAATTTTCATAACCATTACTCAGTATTAGGACTTTAACATATTTTTCAAAGTCTTCTACAGTTATTGTTAATTATGGAACAATATAAGTGATTCAAATATTGTTGTTCATGTCAACTTCTATGACTCCAATCATAGATTCATTTTTTGACATTAATATAAGATAAAGTGCTTAATTTAGACTAAAATTTTTCGCTCTACAAAATTTTTACTAAAAAAATTTTAAAAATAGTAAGAAAACTATCTCAAATGAAGTCTAAAAACATAATCAGGAAAATAACTCATTTCCGGCAGAATTTCTAGCGGAAAAAAATTCGTCACAAATTCCGGTGGTTTTTCCGGCGGAGTACCGACGAAAAATTTCCAGCGTATTTTCTGACGTTTTTCCGATGGATTTTTTTATTCAATTTCTGGCGAATTTATTTCAAACAGGAAAACAGCTAATTTCCGGCATATTTTCCGGCGGAAATAAAATCAACAGAATTTCAGGCGCAAAATAGTTCGCTGGAACTTTACCGGCGGACTAATTCCGCCAGAAGTCCGTCGGAAATATTTTCGGCGGCTTATTTTGCACCAGTATAATTTTTCCGACGCGCGCGTAACTGGCAAAAAAAATCCGACGGAAATCCGCCGAAAATACTAATTTTCGACGGATTTTGGGCATTTTCCGATGAATTTTGTCCGCCGGTAACACGCGATTTTCCTGTAGTGAATGTTTAGCATATTTTTTAAAGAAAGATTGAATATTTTTAAAATAACTATAGGCCACCGACCAGTTGCCACTGCCACTGCAAATTTTTGTTGGTGGTCGATGCCATTGCTTACTTGGCAACCACTATCATCAACTTATTCAATATTGAATAAAAATGAAATATATTTATATCAACTATATTTTATTTAAAAATAAAATATAATTAGAACAAAATAAATTAGTTGTTTGCAAATGAGTTATTTTATTATTTTATCATTTGAGTCATTAAGGTAAACTTATACATTCATCACATATGTAAGTTTAGAAGCCAAGACCTCTTGGGCTTCATTTGGGACGGCTTTCTTATTACTTCTTAAAGGTGCTTTCTAGTATAAAATTATTAATTTTTGTACTAAAAAATTGCTTTAAAAGCATTATAAAAGCCATCCCAAACGAAACCTTAATTACTAGCCAAATCGTCCAACCAATAGGCCAAGACGAGTTGCATATGATTGAAGCATTGAAAACATAACTTGCATAATAAACGGTCAAAGAGACCAAATGGAATCTATATTCATAGGTAGGAAAATGACAAATATAAATAATATGATATAAGAAAATGAGTATTATCATATCTTTCTTCTAAAACAATAAATTACTAATTTTCTTGTAATTATAAAGAAGATATTTTGTTTGTGGTTGGATATTAAGAAAAAAATTTATTTTTTGAGTTTGTTGAAATGTTTAATCAATATTTTCCCCCTTTCTTTATTATATTAGTATAGAAACGGCCGAGAAATTGTATAGATTAAGAGATAATTTCTCCATTAATAAAATTGTTGAAGTGATTAGCTATGCAATTGGAGGAGACCAGGAGGCGTATGATAATAAGAAATGAAGATAGCATATTTGTTTTGTTACTCGGTAAAATCATCTGAAGTTAATAAACAAAACTTCTGTTTAGGATTTCATTTGGAATAGCTTTCGTATTGCTTTATAATTTAGCACAGTTTAAAAAAAAAAAAAATTAGTATCAGAAATTTGCTTTAGAAAGTAGTAAAAAAATTATCCCAAAATAAGTCTAAGGCTTCGTTTGGGATAACTTTTGTATTGTTTTATAAAGCAGTTTTTTAGTTCAATTTTTTTAAAAAAATAAAACTTTGTACTAGAAAGTTGATTTAGAAATCAGTAAAAAAACTATCACAAAGAAAGCCTAAGAAATTGAAAAGCAACTAGTTGATTTTTTTTGTTTCTTTTTTTGTACATATTAATTCAATCACCCCTCCATTTGTTAAAACAAGTGAAATGGAGGCTTTCTTTTACATGCAAGTTATGTTTTCATATGCTTCAATCATATGATTGGAGGCTTTCTTAATTTTTGTACAAAAATTTTATTTTAAGAAACAATAAAAAAACCTACTACTGATTTGGGCTCTCATTTGTTAATGGATTTATAATTTATTTGGTATTTTTTTCATATAGAATGTCAATATATCCGATGCACATATTCTCAATTTGATGGTGACACCTACCGCATGAAATTGGATATTGCGATAGTTCAAACTCTCATATGAGGCTCTAATTGGGTTCATTCACACTACAACCTAAAAGGAACGGTGAAGGTAATGATTTGTTATAATTTTTCTTTTTAAAGTTTCTTGTTTTGTAATACTAATGATATCATTTAATGTAAACTGTTTGTAGGAGTAGGAGGACGATGAAAAGGTGGAGATAACATTACCTCTAACTAGGTTAGAAACCGTTTGAAAGGTAGAAGATGCCTATTTAGATTTTCTCTACTAATATTTAAAACAATAGTTTTGCCTTTTATTTTTATCATTTGCATATTGATTATTTAAAAATACTTGTGTCCAAAGAAAGTTATAAATTTTATGAAGATATGAGGGGTATAGGATTTTTTGTGTACTTCACCATTTCTTTGGGAACTTTGTTAAAAAGTTAGTGAAATTTGCTAAAAATGTATTAGTGTTAAATTTAGGCTTCCTTAATCTTTTGATATTGAGTTTTAATTTTATATTGTTTTATATTATTTGTTGTTTTAATGTTCAAGTTAACAAGCCTAGCTTGATTCAAATAAATAACATTTGATTAAAGTTCAAACTCAAGTATCGAGCTCATGTTTGAGCCACTAAAACAGTTGATGATTCAAGATTGACTTGACTCATTTACAACCCTAGGCGAAGATGAGCTCTGCATTATTGAAGCAATAAAAATATAACTTGCATATTAAACGATCGAAGAGACCAAATGGAATCTATATTCATAGGTACGAAAATGACAAATATTTAAAAATAAGATATAAGAAAATGAGTATTATAATTTCTTTCTTCTAAAAAAAATAAATTAATAATTTTCTTGTAATTATCAAGAAGGCATTTTGTTTGTACTATCATCAAACAATAAGGAAAACATATGAGAAACATTAAGATAGAAATTACATTCTCAAAACAATTCTAAAAAACTAAAAAGATTAATTCATCATTCTCGAAAAGCAGCTAAATAATCACTTTTTCTCAACGTGCAGTTGCAAAGTCAAGTGTTTCTGCTGCACTACATTAATGAAAGATTCCATAAATAAGTTCACAAATTTAAAAAAATAAAATATGATGATCATCTTACAATGAACTGTCAGGAAATTAATTCATATGAGCTTGTAGAGAAAATGAAATGAAATATCTATTTGAGCATATGCATTTTGACCATCAGAGTAATAATAAGGCCAAATCAAGGTTTCGTTTGCTACTTTTTAAAATAATTTTTTTATTTAAAAAATTTTATATTAAAAAATTACTTTAAAAAGTAACAAAAAACTGTCCCAAACGAAATATTTTAGCCAAAATCTTCAAGCATATTATGTGGAGTAATTAACCTCAAATATAATGTTTTATTCTGATAAAAAAATTTCCTATTCCAAAATTTGCGGAAGTTATGATATCTAGACCTTTTAATCACCTTTTGCTCCTAGAAAAAAAAACTTCTAAATGCAGGAGAATCAATCAATCAAAAAGAAAATTCACTCCAAATTTTGAAACAAAAAAATGGATAACTTTAAATTTAGTTACAGTAATCAACATTGAAACTATGTGTCAATCACATCATTAACTGGATCTTCATCCTCAGTTCCATCAGAGATATCAGCAGCTCCCTTACTGTCTCCAGACCAATTCCCACCGATAGGATGACTCTTCTCTGTTGCATTAACTACAGGCTGCTGCTTCTCCAACATTCCAGACAGTGCTAGCTTTGGAGACCATTCAAGCATCTCATCAATAATGTTTGAAACTTTTGATTGATACCTGAGAATGAAAAGTTCTTTCTTACAATTATAATACCACCGTAAGGGGCCGTTGTCCCTTTGGATCCCCGACATATCTCCGAAGTGTACAATGATCAAGATATGAATAAATAGGGATCGAGGGGCAGCATCCCCGGAATAAATTTTCATTGTAAAGATATTTATGAAAAAAAAAATCTCTACACATTTACTTTTAAGTTTGCTCCCCCTGAAAATTAATGCTTCATTTGTGACGACTGTTGACCTCGATTTTGCCCAGACATGGGCCTAAAGAGTTGACTTGGTCAAATTGACCAAGCCAGACCCTATGGCCCTCCCCACTGGGTTCAGTGAGTCGAGTCGAGCCTGTCGAGCCCGAGCTTGGACCCTGAGTCAACCCGGTTGACCAAGTCAACCAGAGTTGACCAATTTGACCCATTAAGCCCTTTTAGAGCCTAAATCATATACAATCTTTTTCTTGGCTCAATCCTTGGACTCCCTTGACCTAATTGACTGATTTGACCAAGTCAAAAGTTGACTTGGTCAAATAAAGTCATTAATAGGTCATATCAACCTATTTAGAGCCTAATTAAGGGTCATTAATTGGAATTAAAGCCTCCTATGCATTTGAATTCAAAATCACGGCTTAATTAGACTAATTTCCCTCCTAAATAGCTAGTGATTCGATCTCAGCCGTTAAGATTAACCCCAAGGCTTTAAATACCAAAAATTAGGTCATTAGGAGGGATCTTTTTGCTCTTGCTCGACTTAGAGACCTCCCTAGGTTCTGAGATTTGGGGAGAGCAATCTAACATCTTTCCCTCACCTTCTCCAACCAAATCCCGACCTCCTCGAGTCGCCGGCGGCGAAATCCCAGCGAGACCAAGACCCCACGTCCCTTCCAGGCTGATTTCCGTTCGATTGAGGGAGAACCGGAGCTCGACGTTAACTGAAGAAATACTCCTGACGTTTCAACGAATCCAACGAGCCCAAGAACGCAAAAATCGGACGGTTAGATCTCTCGAAATCCCTTAGAATAGGTCACAATGCTTAGGATAAAATAGCTTTTCAAAAAGCTGATTATTTTCCAAACAGATTTTCCCCCAAGATTTCTATACATATGTAGATTCTACGTTTAAAATTTCGTTGAATTTCGTCGTGTATTTTGAGAGAACGAAGCGAAAAACGTTTTAGGGTTTTGGTTTATCTCTTTTGAACTGTGTGAAATCTTGGCCATTGATCTCTGAATTGACGGCCCAGATCCTGTCCTTCTGCAGTCGGTCCAGCCAAGAGATCCCGCTTTGATGGATGGATTCCCGTCCGGCTCGATCTTAGCCATCCGTTTGGATGGCGTAAGATCGGACGGTGATTACGCGTGCTGACTCATTTAAGTAGCCGCGTGGGTCCCGCCAATGATTGAGCCGCCATCTCAATCATTGCCAATCATTGGCCGAGAGCCACGGATCCAATAGGAGCATGCCAAGTGTCGCGACGCGAAATTTTCGGAATTTCTATTTATTCTAAATGTTTTTAAACCTATTTTCACTCAAAAAAATCATAAAAAATCCATTTCTCGTCCGTTTTTCGCGCACAATATATCGAATTGTTCGGAATTAAATTACCTTTAATTTAAAATTAAAATTACTTTAAAATATTATGTATATTTTATGTTATTTGAAAAACAGTAAAAAGTATTATTTAAGAAATACTATTTTAATTATTTTTATTATTATTATATTATAAATTATTATTTTTTTTTATTATTATAATATTAATAATTATATTATGATTAAACTATTTCTTACTGTTTTGTACCTATTTATTATTATTATTATTATATTTATTTAAATATAAAAATGTATTTTCAATAATTAAATATTATTTTAATTACTTTAATTAGTTAAATTATCTAAAATATTACTAATATTATACATTTTCAAATCACCTTTAGTTTCAGAAATATTAAAGTATTATTTTATACTATTATTTTAATAATAATTATTTTTTTTTTAAATATTACTTATTTTAAATGATTTTAAACCTATTTATTGTAGTTAAACTTCCAAAAATCATAACTTCTTTGTTTTTGATCCGCTGTCGACGCACAACGTCTTGTTTTGAACGTATTTAGATTCTGCATTTTCTAAAATTGGTTTTATTTGAAATTTCTGGGTCTGTGTGCAATTATTTTCAAAACAGTAAAACAGCACTATTTTAAAATATCCTATTTTTGTGTTTAAACTTCGGAAATTCGTATCTTCGCCGTTTTAAGTCGGATTTGGACGTATAACCCCTCGTTCTTTTCAGAAAAGCGGGCTTTATATTTTGAAACTATTTCCAGCCTCTGATTTTGACTGTTTTGGCAGTTTTCTGTCTTGGAGCTTTATGTGATTATTTAATCATTATTTACTTAATTAATATAATATTTATTTTCAAGATACAAACTATTTTTAAATCTTATCGAAGCCTCGATTGGGTGGTCAGTGGGTCTCCCTATATTTATGTACTATGAATTGACTTACTTTTTAATTACTTTACTTTCCAAAATATATATTTATATTTATAAGTATTTTAAAACTATTTTAAAATTACTTATAATTAAATCCTAATTCCGGGAGATCCGCTATTTCATGAAATTTTAGACATGAATCTTATGTATGAAGAGCAATCATGGGGGAGTGGGTTAGTGGGTGATTGGTTCCCAATCATTCACTAATCCCTTCATTAGATGTCTTTCCTTTTCTTGTTTTGTCGTAGAATGCATGTATAGGATTGCACCACGAGCACTTAGCCTAGGCTCTCCTAGATCTAAGGACATGGTGTGTTTATTTCATTTTTGTACTCCCATGCATTTATTACCTTGAGGGTTAGTTGAAACTTCATTTTAGACTCCTACAACGTAGTGACACCCTAAGGACAATAATTAAGGACCCGTCTAGCGAACTTAGAAGTTTTCTAGGAGCTAGGATAGATCCCGAATTGACATGAGAACTTCAACACTTAAACCTAGTGACATCATAAACGCTCTATAATTTTCTGGAAATTTTTAGGGCTAGTTAGAACCCTTAGTTAACTAACCCTAATTAACTGGTTAAATAAGGCCCGAGACCTCCCGAAAAATACGATAAATACATCTTAGGTCAGAAAATTACCCGTAATACCTCAAACTGACCAGAGTATGACCCTTGACTTTAGATAAATAGGGCTCTTTAGTTTGACTCTAGGTTGACCCATAATTTGACTATAGGCGGAAATTACCATTTTGCCCCTAATAAATTATTAAAAATTATTAAAAATCCCAAATCCCCTCCAAACCCTAGGGGATCACTTTCTCATGTCATCCTTGACTTTTGGGAGTGATTCGACTCAGTTTGGGGCTGATTTGGGCCAAAATTGCAAAATAGGGCCTTCTCCTAATCAATTTAGAAATTTCCATAAATACCCAGATTTAGAAAATTCATAACTAATTGTAGAAAACTCCAAATTAGGCAAACTCACTTGCATTAGACTCCAATTAGGGTCTAGTATTTACTAAAAATATTAGGTGTCCAGAAACACACCTAAATTAGAAAGTCAACTTTTTGGTCAACCCTGGTCTATAGAATAGGGCCCGAAATTTAGAAAATTCATAACTTTAGCTAGAGACCTCCGATTTCAGTGTACTACCTGGCTAACTACTTGTATTGAGGTCTAGTATTTTCCTAAGATGATAGAAACCTCAGACCTAGCCTATTTCCCATAATGACTTTTTGGACCCTTAGCTTAGTACCTAAGAGGACTCGGGACTTTCTAAAATTAGCTAATGCAATTTAAACTTCAAATATGAATACCTTAAGCTCTTAAAACTGATCAACAAACCGAAATAATTATAATGGATCCTAATCCATTAATATTTGAACTTTGATTAAAATTTCCTTTTCTGGCCTTCAACAAACTACAACTCTAGGCAACTTTAACTAACTACCTAATCTAAGACCTATCCAAGCCACACCAGCTTTACACACACTTAGAATTGTTTGCTAGGGCACCACTTCTAGATCTAGGTTAGGCCGCTGGGATTTACTTTTCTGCTGTGTGCCGGAGCTTTCGCGGATTTCATTGCATGCTGTTTGAAAAATGATTGGTGTGTTTGCTTACATTTATTGCACTCTGTGATGTGATGAGCGCTAGATTTACCCCTAGGTTAGGAACGCCATATATATATATACTGTTCTTCCGTGCAGGTGGCCATGCTCAATGCTAATAAAATGGGGGAGCATGATTATGATTTCTAATAATGTTTTATGCAGGTGCTTGCTCAGCTCCCCCTAAAATGAAATGAGGGCTAAAATTATTAAATTATTATAACTGCTACAGATGGAGCTGCTTAGCCCTCAAAATTAAGAGCATGGCTTGACACAGGGTCAATGGTGTTAGCATTTTTTTTTTTATATATAAACTGCTTGGGATGATTATTATTAGGATAACCTTGCAGGGCTTTAGAATTTACTGCTTTCCATAAATGTAAATTTATTTGTAATAATTGTTAAGAGTTGTGAAAACAACTATGAGTCGGGATATTCTTATCCAACTCAGACTCCAAAAGAAGAAGGCATCCCTAAAGGGGAGAGTCTTCTTCCATTTGGAAGACTGAGTTGGATGGCTTTAGATATCCAAAGAGAAAAGGCAATACCCCCCTAAAGAGGGAATTGTCTCTTCGTTTGGATATTCAAGCCACGACGGATCCAAGGAGTCCAAGGAGGAGAAGGAGTCCAAGGAGGAGAGATCCAAGAAGTCCAAGGAGAAGATATCAAGAAGACTAAAGATTTGAAGACCCAATATCCCACTCAAAGTTGTTGGCGTCTGTCATAGGCTTAGAAATCCGGGTTGTTGGCAGTGGTGCCCGGCCACTTTACTTTATGCATATCTGGGGTGTAATAAGGGCAATTTGCCTATGGCCATTTAGTTGATTAATTTTTGGATTTATATTGATGTGTTTATCTGATTGCGCAGTAGAAATACTTGCTTTTCCTAGGTTTCTTTTCTTGCATGTCGCTTTTGTTTTCGCCTGGATTTCGTTAGGCTCTTTAAGGACTGCAAAATCTTTTCTACTCATAACCAAAATTTAATATTTAAGTTTTAAATAACATAGAAATCTAACGAACCTAGGGAATTGCTGGAACCGTCCGGGGTCGCATGCATATTACTGCATTCTTCTTTCCTTGCTATAAGACATCTCCCTGCCTGCGGGTAGAGTCCGGATAATCTGGCCTATGAGGATGAAGTGCCGGACCTAGGGAGACCCAGTCTTTTCTAAAAATTATTTTATATTAAGCCTGTTTTTAAAATCCAAAGCATTCATGAGCTGACATTTCAACTAGCATGCATTGCATTAGCAACCAACTAATTAAAATTTAATTGCATTAGCTAGGAGCATCTGACCCACATAAGTCCAGGACCACTTAGGAAATCCTCTAGATGTCGGTCCTATTTCCAATAACTGTACTACCCACCCATCTTTCATAATTGACTTGATAGCATGGTTTTGAATAGATTAGGTGGTTAGCTGGCTCCCCTATCCAGGCCGGGGTAAGTCCAGGTTTTGCATTGCATTAGCTAGGACACTGGTCTTAGTGTGTGTCGAACACTAAGTCCAATCTAGATTTAGGGTTCGAGGCTACTACACTCGGTCTCGTAGTATGCCTTAAATAGTAGGTAGGTCCCTTCTTTTCAGGGACCCTAAATCCTACTTATCTGTGTCACAAGATGACGCCACCTCCATCTTTTCTCTCACGCATGTGATCGAGTGCTTGATTTGTTTTCTCCAGTTTCTCTTTAGTACCTTAGAGCCTCTGAATGCTGGTATGAGCCGCGTATGCTGATTCAGCCTCTTTGAGACCTTTCTTCCCTTTGAGTAGGATTTCCTAGTCTATACCTATGTGTCAATCCCAATTTTAGAAAGGATAATGTATGATCCTTAATCGAGAGTTTTCTCAGGCTCCGGTCTGGGATGTAATTAACCACGGGGGCTTGCGCCCGTGGGAAACTTGATCCCACATCTACTAAACCCCATTCGATCTCTCATATCGGATGGGGGAAACCCGTGATTTGGTTATGTATATTACTACCCATCGGGGTGTGTTGGCGACAGCCTCTATCCCCAATGGTCAGTCGTATGCACGATCCAATCTGCCCTTCCAATCGACCCGTTCGCGCGGTGTTCTTTCGGAGGTCCACAGGTTTCTGGCGACCACGGTGGGACCAGTTTCTCTCTCCATCTTTGGATCATATATTATCTTTTCTTGTGTGTACTCCGGGATTGGTGCTCCTTAGATTAGGTCCGTCCCACTCTTAGTTAGGGTCTATCCTTAGTTAGGGTCCTTTCCCCTTAGCTAGGGTTTCCCCCCTACTCTTCTCCTTTCCAGCCTAGCAGGCTATTCTACCCTTTATCAATCCCTATCTATCTTCATCAAATCTCAATCAAATCCTTCACTCTTTTGTGATTTCAATTTTAACTAATTCTTTTCACTTTCTTTTCTTGGCAGCAGTGCCATGGCTTCTTTTGTTCCGTCTGTTACCTTTGCTTTCGGTTCGGACGCGCGGGTGACTCTCCCTGAGTCCCTGCTCGCTAGTCCGCCAGCTGGAGGAATCACTCTTGGTTCCTTCACTGACTCGGCTTTCGTCACCCTTGGCAGGCCGACTCCGGCGGAGGCTGCTGCATTCTCTCCTCCTCAGAGGAGAGGACGCGCAGCCATGCCCCTTTCGGACGACCAGCTGCTCGGCGGACAGCCCGGGCACCTGCTCGTCCCGTTTTTGTACTTGCGCAGCCAGTGCGCCCTGTGGCTAGGCGACCAGTGCCTAGGCCACTTCCTGTTCCAGCGGTCAGGCGTCCAGTGTCTGTCGCTCCTGCTGCACAGGTTGCCCCAGCCCCTCAGCGCCGGCAGTCTGCTGTAGTTCCCCCCGTTCGACCAGCGGTCCGGCGTCCAGTGCCTGCCGCTCCTGCAGCACAGGTTGCTCCGGCCCCTCAGCGCCGGCAGTCTGCTGCTACTGTTACTCCCGTTGTTCCAGCGGACGTACCTCGTGTTCGGGTTCCCCCTCCCACTTCCACCAGGAAGAGGGGTCCCCAGACCGAGGTGCCTTCGCCTTCCACTGGTCGGGTTTCTGTTTTCGCCCGACTTTCTCACCCCGAGGTTGTTGGGCAGACCCCGACACTTCCCGTTGTTCCTGTCCCCCCTGCCCCTCCGGCAGTGGGTTCAGATGTTCCTTCCACCTCCACCTCCGGCCTTGGGAGAAGGGCCCGGAGGAATAGGAATAGGAGGCTCCGTCTAGCTGCGTCAGAGGCAGAGAGGCAGCAGATGGATGATGCTATAGCTCACCAGGAGCTAGTTGAGAGGACAGTGGCTCCCAGGCAGCGGAGGCCACGACGAGTTGCAGTTGTGCCAGTTCCAGAGGTTGTAGTGGCTCCCGAGATAGAGGCAGTTCAGGGAGGACGCTTTTCCCCGTTGACACATAGTGGGGACGAGGAGGACGTTGCCCGCATTGCGGTGGCTTCTCCTGTTACCACTACCCTACCCCGTGCTAGGATCCCTAGGGACGCTGGTGTTCGAGCCCTCACCCAGAGGATTCGAAACATCGTCCGCCTAGCAGGTAGTAGGGGTCCTGTCGATCGGCAGAAGATACTTCGTCAGATTTCTCGGGCCACCTTTCAGTTGCGAGGACAGACTGCTAGGAGGCTTTACAGTTGGCAGAGGGGACAGACAGCTCAGCAGCCTGCAGATACAGTTCCAGTAGTCAGACCCCCGGCGGTTACTTCTGCTGCAGGACGGCGCCCACGTCGTCGAGGACGGAGACAGCAGCGGAGGCCTGCCCAGCCTCAGGTCAGTTCAGAGGTAGTAGCTCCAGAGCAGCCAGTTACCTGTGTAGAGCCCCGTCGCAGTAGGTGTGTTTGGAGACGTCGACAGGCGGACACCCTTGCTGAGCCAGTACAGTTAGTGGAGACAGTACGCCCAGTCGGGCTAGTACAGTCAATACAGTTAGTCGAGGCAGCACGACCATATGAGACAGTACAGTTGGCAGAGGTAGTGCAGCAGCCAGATGAGGCAGTTGGTCAGATGGATTTGACAGTTTCTCCCGGGTCCGAGGCTGTCCCGATGACTTGTGATGAGGATGCAGTAGTTACTCCTGTTGGGTCACCGGATCGAGTTGAGACACCTTTAGCTCCCAGTACTCATAGGATCACTTCCCCTATGAGTCCCTACATAGAGGCACTTCGTCGGATCTTTTCAGAGGATGACTCATTCGAGGATGAGTCAGATGAGGATATACCAGTACACCAGGTTTGTGAGACTACCCGTCGAGGTCACTCGGATGAGCAGAGAGAGCCCGAGGACCAGGATGAGCGGGAAGACCCCGAGGCAGGAGGGTCTCCGAAAGCAGTAGCTACAGACACCACAGTCTTACACTTACAGACTCAGATGGCCACTGGGAAGATCCATCTCCAGGACAGTGATTCGGTACAGCCTTCAGATAAGGCTACTCAGACAGTTCAGATGATCTCTAGTCCTAGCCACAGTTCCAGCCACAGTGACGGTCAGAGTTACAGTCAGGGCAGTAGTGGTAGATTACTCCACAGTTCTGAGGGAGAGTGGCAGCTAGCACTCTCCAAGGAGACTTAGCAGATGATTGAGCAAGCTGTACAGAGTTTAGAGGCAGTTGAGATGAGGCCTCCCAATGCCAAATTGACAGTTGCCACTCCAGCTTCTTCGTTAGCACATTTTCTTTTTACTTCTATCTGTACTAGAAAAATATGTTTTAAAAAAAAAATGAAAAAATGATTGTAACCTCAAAAGGGAAGATAGGCCCCCTTCCAGCACTTGGGCTGGAGGACCTCGTTCTCCCTTATTTTGATGATTAATTAATAAAAAAATGATGATTTGCAATTATGATGACTCTCTCACTTCTTTTAGTTCTACTAGCTTTGTAGCGATGACTCATGAAAGAGTATGATCTCTCTATCTCACCTTAGGGGTGGAGAGATTTCTTCTTTTGAACTAAAATCTTTTTCAAATTGAAATTGGATTTAGAAGTGAAAATTTTCTTTATTATCTTGTGATTCTCTATCTCATAGATAACTATAGTATATTGATGCATAAAACTTCATAATTTTCTTAATCATGATATTCATTCTTATCAGAGGATAGGATTTGTTTTGTAGATCATTCTTCCTTGTCCAAGAGAAGTAAGTCTTCTTCTCTTGTACTTGGAAGATGATCTTACAACTGAGAAACAGTTTTCTTTTAGGGATTTGGAAAAGGAAGCCAGTTACAAAAAATTGAAAAGATGCGCAAAGCGCCAAAGGTGAAAGATACACAAAGTGTATCAAGTGATTGAAATTTGTGCAAAGCACATGAAAGTTCATAAAGTGGCTCAAAGAGCTCAAAAGTTATAAGTAAATGGCTTCACTTTCTAGTAAATCTCTAAATCTCAGAAAATCTATATCCTTTCGATATTTTTGATACTTGATTCTGAAAATTATGATTTTGAAATCATCATTATACATTGATATCCTATAAGATGTGGAAGTGTATTCTCATACAAGAAATAAAGAAAATTAAATTTCTTTGTCTAATTTAAATTCCTTTTTGGATTAGATTTCAATTCAAGAGAGGAAAATATTCATATAAGTGAGATGTCATGATTTAGCTAGTATGGAGCTTGATCTGAGTTAGTAAATTTAAATTGAGGTTCCTTTTAAAATTAGAGGGAGTTAAGTACTAAACTCCTTTGAAATATGTGCTCACTTATCACTTTTGACTGGGTCCACACCCTCCTATACTTGTTAGGATCGGTGATGTTGATCCTTTATTAAAAAGTGAATGGCTTCTTCCTATCAGTCCTGCTCTGATAGTTGAAGGCCTCAGTCCATTCATTTGAGATGAATGTGATAGGGGATGTCTAAATCACTGATTTAGACCATTGAGAGATGTGATACTGGGTACACACCCTCCTACTTTTGTTAGGATTGGTGATGTTGATCCTCTACTAGAATGAGATTCTCTTCTTCCTATCAGCTCTGCTCTGATAGTTGAAGCCCCCAGTCTATTCACATGAGTTGAATTTGATCGGGAATGTCATAGTCTTTTTAGATTACACTCTTTTGAGAGAGGATATTGGGTCCATATCCACCTATGTTAGTTAGGTGGGGTGATATTGATCCTCTATCCCTATGAGATTCTCTTCTTCCTATCAGTCTTGATCTGATAGATGTAGCACCCGGTTCATTCATATGGGTTGAATGTGATCAGGGATGCATGAGTCATTAGTTTAGACTCTTTTGGAGGTACGATACTGGGTCCACACCATCCTATGCTAGTCAGGTGTGGTAGTGTTGATCCTCTATCTTGATGTCGATCTTTGTTATTTCGATATGATTGTGCTCGCCAGCTCATTCAGATGATTTGAATGTGACCTGGATTAAAAAAAAAAAAAAAAAATCGTGTGATAAAAAGAGGGAAGCTCGTAGGAGAACAAAAACCCGGTTGCCCTTGTCACAGGAGGAACCCGGTAAAACTCTCTAAGAGCCCAAATTCCCCAAAATTTCTTTCTTCTCCCTTGAAAGCACTTTGGTGATTTCCTCAAGGTTGAGCTCTCAATTAGTTGGTTATAAGTCTATGTGATTAAAAATGTCTCTCTTTGATAGTGATGTACTACACTGTATTTTAGATGAAAACATCACTATCTTCCGGGCTTAGGTCTTTTTGAGAAAAGATCGCCCCCCTGCTGCCCTCTTTTGGCAACCTACCTTCCCATTCATACACTGCTCTGAGCTGCCAGAGTGGTTCTATGAATGTGATAGTGTTACTTTCACCTCGCACAGGGTCCTACCTGATTAGGGTAGGTGTTACCATTATGACCTACTGATAATCATAGATCTCACTCATGATTATCATACTAGGTGTCAGGAGTGCTCCCTTGTCACCTCAGAGTTGTGCTGTGGTGTGGTACATCTATTCTCAGGTGTTAGCGCCACGACTTTAGGAGCTTTGATTTCCTAGTAGAAGATCAGCTCCTGAGTTTCTTTACTCCCCTGCTCTCTACATTTATACCCTACTCTTAGCTGCTAGAGTAGCTCTATGAATGTTGTTTTGTTGTTTTTGCTTCTCACAGGGTCCTACCCAGTTAGGGTAGGTGTTACCCTTATGACCCCTTTTTGGTAATCATCGATTTCAATCATGGTTACCTTTCTCGGTAGTAAGAATGTCCTCTTACTACCTAGAGTTGTTTCTCTTGTTGTGATGTAGTACATCCTACCTCAGATGTTAGCATCACATCCTCAGGAGTCCTGATTTTCCAGTAGAGAATCGGCTCCTTAGTTTCTTTCTGTATCAACCTCACCATTCATACCCTACTCTTAGCTGCTAGAGTAGTCCTATGAGTGTAGTAGTGTTGCTTTTTACTCCCCACAGGGTCCTATCCAATCAGGGTAGGTGTTACCGCTGTGGCCCCTTTGATGTTGTATTAATTTCATTTAAGATTACTATTCCCGGGTAGTGAGTGTGTCCCCTTACTACCTGGAGTTATTTCCTCAGTTGCAATGTAGTACATCTTACCTCGGGTGTTAGTATTGCATCCTTATGAGCTTTGATTTTCTAGTGGAAGATCAGCTCCTTAGTTTCTTTACTCACTTCAACATTCATAACATACTCTTAGCTGCTAGGGGTAGTTCTATGAATGTTGTTCTGTTGTTCTTTCTCCCCACAGGGTCCTACCCAATCAGGGTAGGTGTTACCACTGTGACCCTTTCTGATATTTTATCAATCCTATTCTTAATGATTGTCCTCAGGTAGTGAGTGTGTCCCCTTACTACCTAGAGCTGTTTTTCTTGTAGTGATGTAGTATACATTGCCTCGGATATTAACATCACTACTTTGAGAACTTTGATCCTCTAGCAGAAGATCAGTTCTTCTACTCTTTTCTTTGACCCATCCTACCATTCATACACTAAGCTCAGTCGCCGGATTAGTCTTATGAATGAGTTGAGGTCACTTCCACTTCCCACAGGGTCCCACTAGTTTGTGTGGGTGTTACCACTATGAGGTTTTGTTTACTCAGAGTTGTTTCCCTTAGTGGAGAGGGTGCTCCCTCGCTACTTTGACTTTTTTTCTCCTACTTAGTGATATGGAGCATCATGCCTCAGATGCTACCATCACCTTTTCCTTGAGCTTTGATTCTCTAGTAGAGAGTCAACTCCTCCAGACCTTTGCTACTTGCTTCCCCATTGAGATCCCACTCCTAGCTGCCGGAGAGATCCTTTGGATGTTTTGATACCGTTTCCACTTCTTACAGGGTCCCCATCAGTTAGTATGGGTTTACCAC
Organism: Dendrobium nobile; assembly: GCA_022539455.1. Taxonomy (NCBI): domain Eukaryota; kingdom Viridiplantae; phylum Streptophyta; class Magnoliopsida; order Asparagales; family Orchidaceae; genus Dendrobium; species Dendrobium nobile. The sequence goes on along the minus strand of CM039728.1, from coordinate 17,190,300 downwards.
TGTAGCTCCCTTGAGGGTTGTTTTTACTAGGCTTAGTCCTACTTTCCGTAGTAGAGGTACCCCCTCGCTACTTGAGTTCTTTTTTTTTTACTCCGTCGGAATGAGATTACTCCTTTGCACACTCTACTAAGGGTGTATCTCTTCCAGCTTTGGTTAGGAGACGTCGCACTGATGTCCCTCCTTCCCTTTTGTGTAGGGTTAGAGTTCCCTAGGAGATCCTGACGGCATCTGAATACTCATGGCCACGACGATTTGTCCTCTACCATGTGGTTACCAGAGAGCTAGAAGGGGTTCCCTAGGTGGTTCTTCTCTCAAAATTATCCCATTTACTTACCTCCTTTTCCCTCACATCCCTACACAGATGCGTGTTAGGCTGATGTCGAGGTGACTTTTGACCTTCTATTCTGCTGTTTGAAATGAACAGACAGATAGTTGAGTTTACCTGGTAGAGAGGACCTGACAGAGCACCTGGCAGGTACTCCTCGCCACGCTTTTGATTACCCTGTTCTGATCAGACAGGCATCGGAGCTTGACTCTTTATTCACTCAGTTGAAATAACTGAGTGGGTATTGAGCCCTTCTTCATCTGCAAGACCGAGCTGGTCGAACAGATGTTGAAGTTTACCTGTTGAGTGAGCCCGACAGAGTCCCTGGGAGGCGCAATTCCTCAACATTTCTCTTTTTACTCGGATGTCCTGTAAAAGACTACGCAGGCTTCCACTTCGTGGTTCATGAGCTTCTCGCTGAGGTCAGGCAGAAGTAGTGGCCACCCCAATCCACTGTTCCGAAAGGAGCAGGAGGGGCGGGATCCTTTTCACCCTCTACCCGCTGTCCATATGCGGTCAGCCTGGTAGTTGGTTTTTACCTACCGTTGAGTGAGCCCGACAGAGTCCCTGGGAGGCGCAATTCCTCAACACCCCTTTACTCGGATGTCCTGTAAAAGACTACGCAGGCTTCCACTTCGTGGTTCATGAGCTTCTCGCTGAGGTCAGGCAGAAGTAGTGGCCACCCCAATCCACTGTTCCGAAAGGAGCAGGAGGGGCGGGATCCTTTTCACCCTCTACCCGCTGATCAGATGCGGTCAGCCTGGTAGTTGGTCTTTACCTACCGTTGAGTGAGCCCGACAGAGTCCCTGGGAGGCGTAATTCCTCAACACCCCTTTACTCGGATGTCCTGTAAAAGACTACGCAGGCTTCCACTTCGTGGTTCATGAGCTTCTCGCTGAGGTCAGGCAGAAGTAGTGGCCACCCCAATCCACTGTTCTGAAAGGAGCAGGAGGGGCGGGATCCTTTTCACCCTCTACCCGCTGTCCATATGCGGTCAGCCTGGTAGTTGGTTCTTACCTACCGTTGAGTGAGCCCGACAGAGTCCCTGGGAGGCGCAATTCCTCAACACCCCTTTACTCGGATGTCCTGTAAAAGACTACGCAGGCTTCCACTTCGTGTCTTCTTTACTTTTGCTGAGGTCAGGCAGAGGTATCGAGTCACCCCAATCCACTGTTCCGAAAGGACAGGAGGGGCGGGATCCTTTTCACTTTCCACCCCGCTGTCCAGATATAGTCAAGCGGGTAGCTGGTTTTACTTGGTAGAGAGGGCCTGACAGAGCACCTGGCAGGAACTCCTCGCCTCTCTTCCTGAGTGTCCTATTCTGATCAAATAGGCACCAGATTTTGTGACTCTTTTGTTTGATGTCTTGAGTTGATCGGACAGATACTGAGTCACCCCAATCCACTGTCCTGAAATAGGCAGGAGGAGATGGGATCTTTTCACCTTCTATCCTGCTGTTTGAAATGAACAGGCAGGAAGCTGGTTTGACTTACTTGGTAGAGAGGGCCTGACAGAACACCTGGCAGGAACTCCTCGCCACTCTTTTTCCCTGAGTGTCTTGTCCCGATTAGACAGACACCAGGCGTTGTGATTCCTTCGTTTGCTGACCCGATTTTGTTAGGCAGACATTGAGTCACCCCAATCCACTGTCCTGAAATAGGCAGGAGGATATGGGACCCTTTTACCTTCTATTTTGCTGATTCGATGTAGTCAGATAGATAGTTGGTATACTTTTGCTACCTTACTCGTGGTTCTTCTCTAGGCTCTACCCCTACTACGGGGTAAGGCCAGAAGAGAATCCCTTTACCTTTTTCACCCTTGAGGTGATCTTTACTTTTGATTCTCTTTTCTGCTCTGCCCTCGTTATGGGGCAAGGCTATAAGAAGAATCTCTTTACCTTGCTTTCACCTTTTTAGGTGATCTTTGTTGTTGGTTCTATCCTAGGCTATACCCTTGTCAAAGGATAAGACCAGGAGAAGACCCTACTGCCAGTTCACCATTTTGGTGATTCTGGACTTGTGCACTGCTGTTTTCACTCTCCCCTAGGCTCTACCCTCGTTGTAGGATAAGGCCAGGAGATGAGTTTCCTACCTCCTTCCACCTTTGCTGATACCTTTTCGTTCTTTTACTTGGGCTCTCTACTTTACTTTCTGTGGCTTAGTCGGTCAACGCCAACACGAGCGGTTCACTAGTTGTTCGCCACCCCTGTTGGGGGTCCGTTTGTTGACCTCGATTTTGCCCAGACATGGGCCTAAAGAGTTGACTTGGTCAAATTGACCAAGCCAGACCCTATGGCCCTCCCCACTGGGTTCAGTGAGTCGAGTCGAGCCTGTCGAGCCCGAGCTTGGACCCTGAGTCAACCCGGTTGACCAAGTCAACCAGAGTTGACCAATTTGACCCATTAAGCCCTTTTAGAGCCTAAATCATATACAATCTTTTTCTTGGCTCAATCCTTGGACTCCCTTGACCTAATTGACTGATTTGACCAAGTCAAAAGTTGACTTGGTCAAATAAAGTCATTAATAGGTCATATCAACCTATTTAGAGCCTAATTAAGGGTCATTAATTGGAATTAAAGCCTCCTATGCATTTGAATTCAAAATCACGGCTTAATTAGACTAATTTCCCTCCTAAATAGCTAGTGATTCGATCTCAGCCGTTAAGATTAACCCCAAGGCTTTAAATACCAAAAATTAGGTCATTAGGAGGGATCTTTTTGCTCTTGCTCGACTTAGAGACCTCCCTAGGTTCTGAGATTTGGGGAGAGCAATCTAACATCTTTCCCTCACCTTCTCCAACCAAATCCCGACCTCCTCGAGTCGCCGGCGGCGAAATCCCAGCGAGACCAAGACCCCACGTCCCTTCCAGGCTGATTTCCGTTCGATTGAGGGAGAACCGGAGCTCGACGTTAACTGAAGAAATACTCCTGACGTTTCAACGAATCCAACGAGCCCAAGAACGCAAAAATCGGACGGTTAGATCTCTCGAAATCCCTTAGAATAGGTCACAATGCTTAGGATAAAATAGCTTTTCAAAAAGCTGATTATTTTCCAAACAGATTTTCCCCCAAGATTTCTATACATATGTAGATTCTACGTTTAAAATTTCGTTGAATTTCGTCGTGTATTTTGAGAGAACGAAGCGAAAAACGTTTTAGGGTTTTGGTTTATCTCTTTTGAACTGTGTGAAATCTTGGCCATTGATCTCTGAATTGACGGCCCAGATCCTGTCCTTCTGCAGTCGGTCCAGCCAAGAGATCCCGCTTTGATGGATGGATTCCCGTCCGGCTCGATCTTAGCCATCCGTTTGGATGGCGTAAGATCGGACGGTGATTACGCGTGCTGACTCATTTAAGTAGCCGCGTGGGTCCCGCCAATGATTGAGCCGCCATCTCAATCATTGCCAATCATTGGCCGAGAGCCACGGATCCAATAGGAGCATGCCAAGTGTCGCGACGCGAAATTTTCGGAATTTCTATTTATTCTAAATGTTTTTAAACCTATTTTCACTCAAAAAAATCATAAAAAATCCATTTCTCGTCCGTTTTTCGCGCACAATATATCGAATTGTTCGGAATTAAATTACCTTTAATTTAAAATTAAAATTACTTTAAAATATTATGTATATTTTATGTTATTTGAAAAACAGTAAAAAGTATTATTTAAGAAATACTATTTTAATTATTTTTATTATTATTATATTATAAATTATTATTTTTTTTTATTATTATAATATTAATAATTATATTATGATTAAACTATTTCTTACTGTTTTGTACCTATTTATTATTATTATTATTATATTTATTTAAATATAAAAATGTATTTTCAATAATTAAATATTATTTTAATTACTTTAATTAGTTAAATTATCTAAAATATTACTAATATTATACATTTTCAAATCACCTTTAGTTTCAGAAATATTAAAGTATTATTTTATACTATTATTTTAATAATAATTATTTTTTTTTAAATATTACTTATTTTAAATGATTTTAAACCTATTTATTGTAGTTAAACTTCCAAAAATCATAACTTCTTTGTTTTTGATCCGCTGTCGACGCACAACGTCTTGTTTTGAACGTATTTAGATTCTGCATTTTCTAAAATTGGTTTTATTTGAAATTTCTGGGTCTGTGTGCAATTATTTTCAAAACAGTAAAACAGCACTATTTTAAAATATCCTATTTTTGTGTTTAAACTTCGGAAATTCGTATCTTCGCCGTTTTAAGTCGGATTTGGACGTATAACCCCTCGTTCTTTTCAGAAAAGCGGGCTTTATATTTTGAAACTATTTCCAGCCTCTGATTTTGACTGTTTTGGCAGTTTTCTGTCTTGGAGCTTTATGTGATTATTTAATCATTATTTACTTAATTAATATAATATTTATTTTCAAGATACAAACTATTTTTAAATCTTATCGAAGCCTCGATTGGGTGGTCAGTGGGTCTCCCTATATTTATGTACTATGAATTGACTTACTTTTTAATTACTTTACTTTCCAAAATATATATTTATATTTATAAGTATTTTAAAACTATTTTAAAATTACTTATAATTAAATCCTAATTCCGGGAGATCCGCTATTTCATGAAATTTTAGACATGAATCTTATGTATGAAGAGCAATCATGGGGGAGTGGGTTAGTGGGTGATTGGTTCCCAATCATTCACTAATCCCTTCATTAGATGTCTTTCCTTTTCTTGTTTTGTCGTAGAATGCATGTATAGGATTGCACCACGAGCACTTAGCCTAGGCTCTCCTAGATCTAAGGACATGGTGTGTTTATTTCATTTTTGTACTCCCATGCATTTATTACCTTGAGGGTTAGTTGAAACTTCATTTTAGACTCCTACAACGTAGTGACACCCTAAGGACAATAATTAAGGACCCGTCTAGCGAACTTAGAAGTTTTCTAGGAGCTAGGATAGATCCCGAATTGACATGAGAACTTCAACACTTAAACCTAGTGACATCATAAACGCTCTATAATTTTCTGGAAATTTTTAGGGCTAGTTAGAACCCTTAGTTAACTAACCCTAATTAACTGGTTAAATAAGGCCCCGAGACCTCCCGAAAAATACGATAAATACATCTTAGGTCAGAAAATTACCCGTAATACCTCAAACTGACCAGAGTATGACCCTTGACTTTAGATAAATAGGGCTCTTTAGTTTGACTCTAGGTTGACCCATAATTTGACTATAGGCGGAAATTACCATTTTGCCCCTAATAAATTATTAAAAATTATTAAAAATCCCAAATCCCCTCCAAACCCTAGGGGATCACTTTCTCATGTCATCCTTGACTTTTGGGAGTGATTCGACTCAGTTTGGGGCTGATTTGGGCCAAAATTGCAAAATAGGGCCTTCTCCTAATCAATTTAGAAATTTCCATAAATACCCAGATTTAGAAGATTCATAACTAATTGTAGAAAACTCCAAATTAGGCAAACTCACTTGCATTAGACTCCAATTAGGGTCTAGTATTTACTAAAAATATTAGGTGTCCAGAAACACACCTAAATTAGAAAGTCAACTTTTTGGTCAACCCTGGTCTATAGAATAGGGCCCGAAATTTAGAAAATTCATAACTTTAGCTAGAGACCTCCGATTTCAGTGTACTACCTGGCTAACTACTTGTATTGAGGTCTAGTATTTTCCTAAGATGATAGAAACCTCAGACCTAGCCTATTTCCCATAATGACTTTTTGGACCCTTAGCTTAGTACCTAAGAGGACTCGGGACTTTCTAAAATTGGCTAATGCAATTTAAACTTCAAATATGAATACCTTAAGCTCTTAAAACTGATCAACAAACCGAAATAATTATAATGGATCCTAATCCATTAATATTTGAACTTTGATTAAAATTTCCTTTTCTGGCCTTCAACAAACTACAACTCTAGGCAACTTTAACTAACTACCTAATCTAAGACCTATCCAAGCCACACCAGCTTTACACACACTTAGAATTGTTTGCTAGGGCACCACTTCTAGATCTAGGTTAGGCCGCTGGGATTTACTTTTCTGCTGTGTGCCGGAGCTTTCGCGGATTTCATTGCATGCTGTTTGAAAAATGATTGGTGTGTTTGCTTACATTTATTGCACTCTGTGATGTGATGAGCGCTAGATTTACCCCTAGGTTAGGAACGCCATATATATATATACTGTTCTTCCGTGCAGGTGGCCATGCTCAATGCTAATAAAATGGGGGAGCATGATTATGATTTCTAATAATGTTTTATGCAGGTGCTTGCTCAGCTCCCCCTAAAATGAAATGAGGGCTAAAATTATTAAATTATTATAACTGCTACAGATGGAGCTGCTTAGCCCTCAAAATTAAGAGCATGGCTTGACACAGGGTCAATGGTGTTAGCATTTTTTTTTTATATATAAACTGCTTGGGATGATTATTATTAGGATAACCTTGCAGGGCTTTAGAATTTACTGCTTTCCATAAATGTAAATTTATTTGTAATAATTGTTAAGAGTTGTGAAAACAACTATGAGTCGGGATATTCTTATCCAACTCAGACTCCAAAAGAAGAAGGCATCCCTAAAGGGGAGAGTCTTCTTCCATTTGGAAGACTGAGTTGGATGGCTTTAGATATCCAAAGAGAAAAGGCAATACCCCCCCTAAAGAGGGAATTGTCTCTTCGTTTGGATATTCAAGCCACGACGGATCCAAGGAGTCCAAGGAGGAGAAGGAGTCCAAGGAGGAGAGATCCAAGAAGTCCAAGGAGAAGATATCCAGAAGACTAAAGATTTGAAGACCCAATATCCCACTCAAAGTTGTTGGCGTCTGTCATAGGCTTAGAAATCCGGGTTGTTGGCAGTGGTGCCCGGCCACTTTACTTTATGCATATCTGGGGTGTAATAAGGGCAATTTGCCTATGGCCATTTAGTTGATTAATTTTTGGATTTATATTGATGTGTTTACCTGATTGCGCAGTAGAAATACTTGCTTTTCCTAGGTTTCTTTTCTTGCATGTCGCTTTTGTTTTCGCCTGGATTTCGTTAGGCTCTTTAAGGACTGCAAAATCTTTTCTACTCATAACCAAAATTTAATATTTAAGTTTTAAATAACATAGAAATCTAACGAACCTAGGGAATTGCCGGAACCGTCCGGGGTCGCATGCATATTACTGCATTCTTCTTTCCTTGCTATAAGACATCTCCCTGCCTGCGGGTAGAGTCCGGATAATCTGGCCTATGAGGATGAAGTGCCGGACCTAGGGAGACCCAGTCTTTTCTAAAAATTATTTTATATTAAGCCTGTTTTTAAAATCCAAAGCATTCATGAGCTGACATTTCAACTAGCATGCATTGCATTAGCAACCAACTAATTAAAATTTAATTGCATTAGCTAGGAGCATCTGACCCACATAAGTCCAGGACCACTTAGGAAATCCTCTAGATGTCGGTCCTATTTCCAATAACTGTACTACCCACCCATCTTTCATAATTGACTTGATAGCATGGTTTTGAATAGATTAGGTGGTTAGCTGGCTCCCCTATCCAGGCCGGGGTAAGTCCAGGTTTTGCATTGCATTAGCTAGGACACTGGTCTTAGTGTGTGTCGAACACTAAGTCCAATCTAGATTTAGGGTTCGAGGCTACTACACTCGGTCTCGTAGTATGCCTTAAATAGTAGGTAGGTCCCTTCTTTTCAGGGACCCTAAATCCTACTTATCTGTGTCACAAGATGACGCCACCTCCATCTTTTCTCTCACGCATGTGATCGAGTGCTTGATTTGTTTTCTCCAGTTTCTCTTTAGTACCCTAGAGCCTCTGAATGCTGGTATGAGCCGCGTATGCTGATTCAGCCTCTTTGAGACCTTTCTTCCCTTTGAGTAGGATTTCCTAGTCTATACCTATGTGTCAATCCCAATTTTAGAAAGGATAATGTATGATCCTTAATCGAGAGTTTTCTCAGGCTCCGGTCTGGGATGTAATTAACCACGGGGGCTTGCGCCCGTGGGAAACTTGATCCCACATCTACTAAACCCCATTCGATCTCTCATATCGGATGGGGGAAACCCGTGATTTGGTTATGTATATTACTACCCATCGGGGTGTGTTGGCGACAGCCTCTATCCCCAATGGTCAGTCGTATGCACGATCCAATCTGCCCTTCCAATCGACCCGTTCGCGCGGTGTTCTTTCGGAGGTCCACAGGTTTCTGGCGACCACGGTGGGACCAGTTTCTCTCTCCATCTTTGGATCATATATTATCTTTTCTTGTGTGTACTCCGGGATTGGTGCTCCTTAGATTAGGTCCGTCCCACTCTTAGTTAGGGTCTTTCCTTAGTTAGGGTCCTTTCCCCTTAGCTAGGGTTTCCCCCCTACTCTTCTCCTTTCCAGCCTAGCAGGCTATTCTACCCTTTATCAATCCCTATCTATCTTCATCAAATCTCAATCAAATCCTTCACTCTTTTGTGATTTCAATTTTAACTAATTCTTTTCACTTTCTTTTCTTGGCAGCAGTGCCATGGCTTCTTTTGTTCCGTCTGTTACCTTTGCTTTCGGTTCGGACGCGCGGGTGACTCTCCTTGAGTCCCTGCTCGCTAGTCCGCCAGCTGGAGGAATCACTCTTGGTTCCTTCACTGACTCGGCTTTCGTCACCCTTGGCGGGCCGACTCCGGCGGAGGCTGCTGCATTCTCTCCTCCTCAGAGGAGAGGACGCGCAGCCATGCGCCCTTTCGGACGACCAGCTGCTCGGCGGACAGCCCGGGCACCTGCTCGTCCCGTTTTTGTACTTGCGCAGCCAGTGCGCCCTGTGGCTAGGCGACCAGTGCCTAGGCCACTTCCTGTTCCAGCGGTCAGGCGTCCAGTGTCTGTCGCTCCTGCTGCACAGGTTGCCCCAGCCCCTCAGCGCCGGCAGTCTGCTGTAGTTCCCCCCGTTCGACCAGCGGTCCGGCGTCCAGTGCCTGCCGCTCCTGCAGCACAGGTTGCTCCGGCCCCTCAGCGCCGGCAGTCTGCTGCTACTGTTACTCCCGTTGTTCCAGCGGACGTACCTCGTGTTCGGGTTCCCCCTCCCACTTCCACCAGGAAGAGGGGTCCCCAGACCGAGGTGCCTTCGCCTTCCACTGGTCGGGTTTCTGTTTTCGCCCGACTTTCTCACCCCGAGGTTGTTGGGCAGACCCCGACACTTCCCGTTGTTCCTGTCCCCCCTGCCCCTCCGGCAGTGGGTTCAGATGTTCCTTCCACCTCCACCTCCGGCCTTGGAGAAGGGCCCGGAGGAATAGGAATAGGAGGCTCCGTCTAGCTACGTCAGAGGCAGAGAGGCAGCAGATGGATGATGCTATAGCTCACCAGGAGCTAGTTGAGAGGACAGTGGCTCCCAGGCAGCGGAGGCCACGACGAGTTGCAGTTGTGCCAGTTCCAGAGGTTGTAGTGGCTCCCGAGATAGAGGCAGTTCAGGGAGGACGCTTTTCCCCGTTGACACATAGTGGGGACGAGGAGGACGTTGCCCGCATTGCGGTGGCTTCTCCTGTTACCACTACCCTACCCCGTGCTAGGATCCCTAGGGACGCTGGTGTTCGAGCCCTCACCCAGAGGATTCGAAACATCGTCCGCCTAGCAGGTAGTAGGGGTCCTGTCGATCGGTAGAAGATACTTCGTCAGATTTCTCGGGCCACCTTTCAGTTGCGAGGACAGACTGCTAGGAGGCTTTACAGTTGGCAGAGGGGACAGACAGCTCAGCAGCCTGCAGATACAGTTCCAGTAGTCAGACCCCCGGCGGTTACTTCTGCTGCAGGACGGCGCCCACGTCGTCGAGGACGGAGACAGCAGCGGAGGCCTGCCCAGCCTCAGGTCAGTTCAGAGGTAGTAGCTCCAGAGCAGCCAGTTACCTGTGTAGAGCCCCGTCGCAGTAGGTGTGTTTGGAGACGTCGACAGGCGGACACCCTTGCTGAGCCAGTACAGTTAGTGGAGACAGTACGCCCAGTCGGGCTAGTACAGTCAATACAGTTAGTCGAGGCAGCACGACCATATGAGACAGTACAGTTGGCAGAGGTAGTGCAGCAGCCAGATGAGGCAGTTGGTCAGATGGATTTGACAGTTTCTCCCGGGTCCGAGGCTGTCCCGATGACTTGTGATGAGGATGCAGTAGTTACTCCTGTTGGGTCACCGGATCGAGTTGAGACAACCTTTAGCTCCCAGTACTCATAGGATCACTTCCCCTATGAGTCCCTACATAGAGGCACTTCGTCGGATCTTTTCAGAGGATGACTCATTCGAGGATGAGTCAGATGAGGATATACCAGTACACCAGGTTTGTGAGACTACCCGTCGAGGTCACTCGGATGAGCAGAGAGAGCCCGAGGACCAGGATGAGCGGGAAGACCCCGAGGCAGGAGGGTCTCCGAAAGCAGTAGCTACAGACACCACAGTCTTACACTTACAGACTCAGATGGCCACTGGGAAGATCCATCTCCAGGACAGTGATTCGGTACAGCCTTCAGATAAGGCTACTCAGACAGTTCAGATGATCTCTAGTCCTAGCCACAGTTCCAGCCACAGTGACGGTCAGAGTTACAGTCAGGGCAGTAGTGGTAGATTACTCCACAGTTCTGAGGGAGAGTGGCAGCTAGCACTCTCCAAGGAGACTTAGCAGATGATTGAGCAAGCTGTACAGAGTTTAGAGGCAGTTGAGATGAGGCCTCCCAATGCCAAATTGACAGTTGCCACTCCAGCTTCTTCGTTAGCACATTTTCTTTTTACTTCTATCTGTACTAGAAAAATATGTTTTAAAAAAAAAATGAAAAAATGATTGTAACCTCAAAAGGGAAGATAGGCCCCCTTCCAGCACTTGGGCTGGAGGACCTCGTTCTCCCTTATTTTGATGATTAATTAATAAAAAAATGATGATTTGCAATTATGATGACTCTCTCACTTCTTTTAGTTCTACTAGCTTTGTAGCGATGACTCATGAAAGAGTATGATCTCTCTATCTCACCTTAGGGGTGGAGAGATTTCTTCTTTTGAACTAAAATCTTTTTCAAATTGAAATTGGATTTAGAAGTGAAAATTTTCTTTATTATCTTGTGATTCTCTATCTCATAGATAACTATAGTATATTGATGCATAAAACTTCATAATTTTCTTAATCATGATATTCATTCTTATCAGAGGATAGGATTTGTTTTGTAGATCATTCTTCCTTGTCCAAGAGAAGTAAGTCTTCTTCTCTTGTACTTGGAAGATGATCTTACAACTGAGAAACAGTTTTCTTTTAGGGATTTGGAAAAGGAAGCCAGTTACAAAAAATTGAAAAGATGCGCAAAGCGCCAAAGGTGAAAGATACACAAAGTGTATCAAGTGATTGAAATTTGTGCAAAGCACATGAAAGTTCATAAAGTGGCTCAAAGAGCTCAAAAGTTATAAGTAAATGGCTTCACTTTCTAGTAAATCTCTAAATCTCAGAAAATCTATATCCTTTCGATATTTTTGATACTTGATTCTGAAAATTATGATTTTGAAATCATCATTATACATTGATATCCTATAAGATGTGGAAGTGTATTCTCATACAAGAAATAAAGAAAATTAAATTTCTTTGTCTAATTTAAATTCCTTTTTGGATTAGATTTCAATTCAAGAGAGGAAAATATTCATATAAGTGAGATGTCATGATTTAGCTAGTATGGAGCTTGATCTGAGTTAGTAAATTTAAATTGAGGTTCCTTTTAAAATTAGAGGGAGTTAAGTACTAAACTCCTTTGAAATATGTGCTCACTTATCACTTTTGACTGGGTCCACACCCTCCTATACTTGTTAGGATCGGTGATGTTGATCCTTTATTAAAAAGTGAATGGCTTCTTCCTATCAGTCCTGCTCTGATAGTTGAAGGCCTCAGTCCATTCATTTGAGATGAATGTGATAGGGGATGTCTAAATCACTGATTTAGACCATTGAGAGATGTGATACTGGGTCCACACCCTCCTACTTTTGTTAGGATTGGTGATGTTGATCCTCTACTAGAATGAGATTCTCTTCTTCCTATCAGCTCTGCTCTGATAGTTGAAGCCCCCAGTCTATTCACATGAGTTGAATTTGATCGGGAATGTCATAGTCTTTTTAGATTACACTCTTTTGAGAGAGGATATTGGGTCCATATCCACCTATGTTAGTTAGGTGGGGTGATATTGATCCTCTATCCCTATGAGATTCTCTTCTTCCTATCAGTCTTGATCTGATAGATGTAGCACCCGGTTCATTCATATGGGTTGAATGTGATCAGGGATGCATGAGTCATTAGTTTAGACTCTTTTGGAGGTACGATACTGGGTCCACACCATCCTATGCTAGTCAGGTGTGGTAGTGTTGATCCTCTATCTTGATGTCGATCTTTGTTATTTCGATATGATTGTGCTCGCCAGCTCATTCAGATGATTTGAATGTGACCTGGATTAAAAAAAAAAAAAAAAAATCGTGTGATAAAAAGAGGGAAGCTCGTAGGAGAACAAAAACCCGGTTGCCCTTGTCACAGGAGGAACCCGGTAAAACTCTCTAAGAGCCCAAATTCCCCAAAATTTCTTTCTTCTCCCTTGAAAGCACTTTGGTGATTTCCTCAAGGTTGAGCTCTCAATTAGTTGGTTATAAGTCTATGTGATTAAAAATGTCTCTCTTTGATAGTGATGTACTACACTGTATTTTAGATGAAAACATCACTATCTTCCGGGCTTAGGTCTTTTTGAGAAAAGATCGCCCCCCTGCTGCCCTCTTTTGGCAACCTACCTTCCCATTCATACACTGCTCTGAGCTGCCAGAGTGGTTCTATGAATGTGATAGTGTTACTTTCACCTCGCACAGGGTCCTACCTGATTAGGGTAGGTGTTACCATTATGACCTACTGATAATCATAGATCTCACTCATGATTATCATACTAGGTGTCAGGAGTGCTCCCTTGTCACCTCAGAGTTGTGCTGTGGTGTGGTACATCTATTCTCAGGTGTTAGCGCCACGACTTTAGGAGCTTTGATTTCCTAGTAGAAGATCAGCTCCTGAGTTTCTTTACTCCCTGCTCTCTACATTTATACCCTACTCTTAGCTGCTAGAGTAGCTCTATGAATGTTGTTTTGTTGTTTTTGCTTCTCACAGGGTCCTACCCAGTTAGGGTAGGTGTTACCCTTATGACCCCTTTTTGGTAATCATCGATTTCAATCATGGTTACCTTTCTCGGTAGTAAGAATGTCCTCTTACTACCTAGAGTTGTTTCTCTTGTTGTGATGTAGTACATCCTACCTCAGATGTTAGCATCACATCCTCAGGAGTCCTGATTTTCCAGTAGAGAATCGGCTCCTTAGTTTCTTTCTGTATCAACCTCACCATTCATACCCTACTCTTAGCTGCTAGAGTAGTCCTATGAGTGTAGTAGTGTTGCTTTTTACTCCCCACAGGGTCCTATCCAATCAGGGTAGGTGTTACCGCTGTGGCCCCTTTGATGTTGTATTAATTTCATTTAAGATTACTATTCCCGGGTAGTGTGTGTCCCCTTACTACCTGGAGTTATTTCCTCAGTTGCAATGTAGTACATCTTACCTCGGGTGTTAGTATTGCATCCTTATGAGCTTTGATTTTCTAGTGGAAGATCAGCTCCTTAGTTTCTTTACTCACTTCAACATTCATAACATACTCTTAGCTGCTATGGTAGTTCTATGAATGTTGTTCTGTTGTTCTTTCTCCCCAGGGTCCTACCCAATCAGGGTAGGTGTTACCACTGTGACCCTTTCTGATATTTTATCAATCCTATTCTTAATGATTGTCCTCAGGTAGTGAGTGTGTCCCCTTACTACCTAGAGCTGTTTTTCTTGTAGTGATGTAGTATACATTGCCTCGGATATTAACATCACTACTTTGAGAACTTTGATCCTCTAGCAGAAGATCAGTTCTTCTACTCTTTTCTTTGACCCATCCTACCATTCATACACTAAGCTCAGTCGCCGGATTAGTCTTATGAATGAGTTGAGGTCACTTCCACTTCCCACAGGGTCCCACTAGTTTGTGTGGGTGTTACCACTATGAGGTTTTGTTTACTCAGAGTTGTTTCCCTTAGTGGAGAGGGTGCTCCCTCGCTACTTTGACTTTTTTTCTCCTACTTAGTGATATGGAGCATCATGCCTCAGATGCTACCATCACCTTTTCCTTGAGCTTTGATTCTCTAGTAGAGAGTCAACTCCTCCAGACCTTTGCTACTTGCTTCCCCATTGAGATCCCACTCCTAGCTGCCGGAGAGATCCTTTGGATGTTTTGATACCGTTTCCACTTCTTACAGGGTCCCCATCAGTTAGTATGGGTTTACCACTGTAGCTCCCTGAGGGTTGTTTTTACTAGGCTTAGTCCTACTTTCCGTAGTAGAGGTACCCCCTCGCTACTTGAGTTCTTTTTTTTTACTCCGTCGGAATGAGATTACTCCTTTGCACACTCTACTAAGGGTGTATCTCTTCCAGCTTTGGTTAGGAGACGTCGCACTGATGTCCCTCCTTCCCTTTTGTGTAGGGTTAGAGTTCCCTAGGAGATCCTGACGGCATCTGAATACTCATGGCCACGACGATTTGTCCTCTACCATGTGGTTACCAGAGAGCTAGAAGGGGTTCCCTAGGTGGTTCTTCTCTCAAAATTATCCCATTTACTTACCTCTTTTTCCCTCACATCCCTACACAGATGCGTGTTAGGCTGATGTCGAGGTGACTTTTGACCTTCTATTCTGCTGTTTGAAATGAACAGACAGATAGTTGAGTTTACCTGGTAGAGAGGACCTGACAGAGCACCTGGCAGGTACTCCTCGCCACGCTTTTGATTACCCTGTTCTGATCAGACAGGCATCGGAGCTTGACTCTTATTCACTCAGTTGAAATAACTGAGTGGGTATTGAGCCCTTCTTCATCTGCAAGACCGAGCTGGTCGAACAGATGTTGAAGTTTACCTGTTGAGTGAGCCCGACAGAGTCCCTGGGAGGCGCAATTCCTCAACATTTCTCTTTTTACTCGGATGTCCTGTAAAAGACTACGCAGGCTTCCACTTCGTGGTTCATGAGCTTCTCGCTGAGGTCAGGCAGAAGTAGTGGCCACCCCAATCCACTGTTCCGAAAGGAGCAGGAGGGGCGGGATCCTTTTCACCCTCTACCCGCTGTCCATATGCGGTCACCTGGTAGTTGGTTTTTACCTACCGTTGAGTGAGCCCGACAGAGTCCCTGGGAGGCGCAATTCCTCAACACCCCTTTACTCGGATGTCCTGTAAAAGACTACGCAGGCTTCCACTTCGTGGTTCATGAGCTTCTCGCTGAGGTCAGGCAGAAGTAGTGGCCACCCCAATCCACTGTTCCGAAAGGAGCAGGAGGGGCGGGATCCTTTTCACCCTCTACCCGCTGATCAGATGCGGTCAGCCTGGTAGTTGGTCTTTACCTACCGTTGAGTGAGCCCGACAGAGTCCCTGGGAGGCGTAATTCCTCAACACCCCTTTACTCGGATGTCCTGTAAAAGACTACGCAGGCTTCCACTTCGTGGTTCATGAGCTTCTCGCTGAGGTCAGGCAGAAGTAGTGGCCACCCCAATCCACTGTTCTGAAAGGAGCAGGAGGGGCGGGATCCTTTTCACCCTCTACCCGCTGTCCATATGCGGTCAGCCTGGTAGTTGGTTCTTACCTACCGTTGAGTGAGCCCGACAGAGTCCCTGGGAGGCGCAATTCCTCAACACCCCTTTACTCGGATGTCCTGTAAAAGACTACGCAGGCTTCCACTTCGTGTCTTCTTTACTTTTGCTGAGGTCAGGCAGAGGTATCGAGTCACCCCAATCCACTGTTCCGAAAGGACAGGAGGGGCGGATCCTTTTCACTTTCCACCCCGCTGTCCAGATATAGTCAAGCGGGTAGCTGGTTTTACTTGGTAGAGAGGGCCTGACAGAGCACCTGGCAGGAACTCCTCGCCTCTCTTCCTGAGTGTCCTATTCTGATCAAATAGGCACCAGATTTTGTGACTCTTTTGTTTGATGTCTTGAGTTGATCGGACAGATACTGAGTCACCCCAATCCACTGTCCTGAAATAGGCAGGAGGAGATGGGATCTTTTCACCTTCTATCCTGCTGTTTGAAATGAACAGGCAGGAAGCTGGTTTGACTTACTTGGTAGAGAGGCCTGACAGAACACCTGGCAGGAACTCCTCGCCACTCTTTTCCCTGAGTGTCTTGTCCCGATTAGACAGACACCAGGCGTTGTGATTCCTTCGTTTGCTGACCCGATTTTGTTAGGCAGACATTGAGTCACCCCAATCCACTGTCCTGAAATAGGCAGGAGGATATGGGACCCTTTTACCTTCTATTTTGCTGATTCGATGTAGTCAGATAGATAGTTGGTATACTTTTGCTACCTTACTCGTGGTTCTTCTCTGGGCTCTACCCCTACTACGGGTAAGGCCAGAAGAGAATCCCTTTACCTTTTTCACCCTGAGGTGATCTTTACTTTTGATTCTCTTTCTGCTCTGCCCTCGTTATGGGGCAAGGCTATAAGAAGAATCTCTTTACCTTGCTTTCACCTTTTTAGGTGATCTTTGTTGTTGGTTCTATCCTAGGCTATACCCTTGTCAAAGGATAAGACCAGGAGAAGACCCTACTGCCAGTTCACCATTTTGGTGATTCTGGACTTGTGCACTGCTGTTTTCACTCTCCCCTAGCTCTACCCCTTGTAGGATAAGGCCAGGAGATGAGTTTCCTACCTCCTTCCACCTTTGCTGATACCTTTTCGTTCTTTTACTTGGGCTCTCTACTTTACTTTCTGTGGCTTAGTCGGTCAACGCCAACACGAGCGGTTCACTAGTTGTTCGCCACCCCTGTTGGGGGTCCGTTTGTTGACCTCGATTTTGCCCAGACATGGGCCTAAAGAGTTGACTTGGTCAAATTGACCAAGCCAGACCCTATGGCCCTCCCAACTGGGTTCAGTGAGTCGAGTCGAGCCTGTCGAGCCCGAGCTTGGACCCTGAGTCAACCCGTTGACCAAGTCAACCAGAGTTGACCAATTTGACCCATTAAGCCCTTTTAGAGCCTAAATCATATACAATCTTTTTCTTGGCTCAATCCTTGGACTCCCTTGACCTAATTGACTGATTTGACCAAGTCAAAAGTTGACTTGGTCAAATAAAGTCATTAATAGGTCATATCAACCTATTTAAGAGCCTAATTAAGGGTCATTAATTGGAATTAAAGCCTCCTATGCATTTGAATTCAAAATCACGGCTTAATTAGACTAATTTCCCTCCTAAATAGCTAGTGATTCGATCTCAGCCGTTAAGATTAACCCCAAGGCTTAAATACCAAAAATTAGGTCATTAGGAGGGATCTTTTTGCTCTTGCTCGACTTAGAGACCTCCCTAGGTTCTGAGATTTGGGGAGAGCAATCTAACATCTTTCCCTCACCTTCTCCAACCAAATCCCGACCTCCTCGAGTCGCCGGCGGCGAAATCCCAGCGAGACCAAGACCCCACGTCCCTTCCAGGCTGATTTCCGTTCGATTGAGGGAGAACCGGAGCTCGACGTTAACTGAAGAAATACTCCTGACGTTTCAACGAATCCAACGAGCCCAAGAACGCAAAAATCGGACGGTTAGATCTCTCGAAATCCCTTAGAATAGGTCACAATGCTTAGGAAAAATAGCTTTTCAAAAAGCTGATTATTTTCCAAACAGATTTTCCCCCAAGATTTCTATACATATGTAGATTCTACGTTTAAAATTTCGTTGAATTTCGTCGTGTATTTTGAGAGAACGAAGCGAAAAACGTTTTAGGGTTTTGGTTTATCTCTTTTGAACTGTGTGAAATCTTGGCCATTGATCTCTGAATTGACGGCCCAGATCCTGTCCTTCTGCAGTCGGTCCAGCCAAGAGATCCCGCTTTGATGGATGGATTCCCGTCCGGCTCGATCTTAGCCATCCGTTTGGATGGCGTAAGATCGGACGGTGATTACGCGTGCTGACTCATTTAAGTAGCCGCGTGGGTCCCGCCAATGATTGAGCCGCCATCTCAATCATTGCCAATCATTGGCCGAGAGCCACGGATCCAATAGGAGCATGCCAAGTGTCGCGACGCGAAATTTTCGGAATTTCTATTTATTCTAAATGTTTTTAAACCTATTTTCACTCAAAAAAAATCATAAAAAATCCATTTCTCGTCCGTTTTTCGCGCACATATATCGAATTGTTCGGAATTAAATTACCTTTAATTTAAAATTAAAATTACTTTAAAATATATGTATATTTTTATGTTATTTGAAAAACAGTAAAAAGTATTATTTAAGAAATACTATTTTAATTATTTTTATTATTATTATATTATAAATTATTATTTTTTTTTATTATTATAATATTAATAATTATATTATGATTAAACTATTTCTTACTGTTTTGTACCTATTTATTATTATTATTATTATATTTATTTAAATATAAAAATGTATTTTCAATAATTAAATATTATTTTAATTACTTTAATTAGTTAAATTATCTAAAATATTACTAATATTATACATTTTCAAATCACCTTTAGTTTCAGAAATATTAAAGTATTATTTTATACTATTATTTTAATAATAATTTATTTTTTTTTTAAATATTACTTATTTTAAATGATTTTTAAACCTATTTATTGTAGTTAAACTTCCAAAAAACATAACTTCTTTGTTTTTGATCCGCTGTCGACGCACAACGTCTTGTTTTGAACGTATTTAGATTCTGCATTTTCTAAAATTGGTTTTATTTGAAATTTCTGGGTCTGTGTGCAATTATTTTCAAAACAGTAAAACAGCACTATTTTAAAATATCCTATTTTTGTGTTTAAACTTCGGAAATTCGTATCTTCGCCGTTTTAAGTCGGATTTGGACGTATAACCCCTCGTTCTTTTCAGAAAAGCGGGCTTTATATTTTGAAACTATTTCCAGCCTCTGATTTTGACTGTTTTGGCAGTTTTCTGTCTTGGAGCTTTATGTGATTATTTAATCATTAATTACTTAATTAATATAATATTTATTTTCAAGATACAAACTATTTTTAAATCTTATCGAAGCCTCGATTGGGTGGTCAGTGGGTCTCCCTATATTTATGTACTATGAATTGACTTACTTTTTAATTACTTTACTTTCCAAAATATATATTTATATTTATAAGTATTTTAAAACTATTTTAAAATTACTTATATTTAAATCTATCCTAATTCCGGGAGATCCGCTATTTCATGAAATTTTAGACATGAATCTTATGTATGAAGAGCAATCATGGGGGAGTGGGTTAGTGGGTGATTGGTTCCCAATCATTCACTAATCCCTTCATTAGATGTCTTTCCTTTTCTTGTTTTGTCGTAGAATGCATGTATAGGATTGCACACGAGCACTTAGCCTAGGCTCTCCTAGATCTAAGGACATGGTGTGTTTATTTCATTTTTGTACTCCCATGCATTTATTACCTTGAGGGTTAGTTGAAACTTCATTTTAGACTTCTACAACGTAGTGACACCCTAAGGACAATAATTAAGGACCCGTCTAGCGAACTTAGAAGTTTTCTAGGAGCTAGGATAGATCCCGAATTGACATGAGAACTTCAACACTTAAACCTAGTGACATCATAAACGCTCTATAATTTTCTGGAAATTTTTAGGGCTAGTTAGAACCCTTAGTTAACTAACCCTAATTAACTGGTTAAATAAGGCCCCGAGACCTCCCGAAAAATACGATAAATACATCTTAGGTCAGAAATTACCCGTAATACCTCAAACTGACCAGAGTATGACCCTTGACTTTAGATAAATAGGGCTCTTTAGTTTGACTCTAGGTTGACCCATAATTTGACTATAGGCGGAAATTACCATTTTGCCCCTAATAAATTATTAAAAAATATTAAAAATCCCAAATCCCCTCCAAACCCTAGGGGATCACTTTCTCATGTCATCCTTGACTTTTGGGAGTGATTCGACTCAGTTTGGGGCTGATTTGGGCCAAAATTGCAAAATAGGGCCTTCTCCTAATCAATTTAGAAATTTCCATAAATACCCAGATTTAGAAGAATCATAACTAATTGTAGAAAACTCCAAATTAGGCAAACTCACTTGCATTAGACTCCAATTAGGGTCTAGTATTTACTAAAAATATTAGGTGTCCAGAAACACACCTAAATTAGAAAGTCAACTTTTTGGTCAACCCTGGTCTATAGAATAGGGCCCGAAATTTAGAAAATTCATAACTTTAGCTAGAGACCTCCGATTTCAGTGTACTACCTGGCTAACTACTTGTATTGAGGTCTAGTATTTTCCTAAGATAATAGAAACCTCAGACCTAGCCTATTTCCCATAATGACTTTTTGGACCCTTAGCTTAGTACCTAAGAGGACTCGGGACTTTCTAAAATTGGCTAATGCAATTTAAACTTCAAATATGAATACCTTAAGCTCTTAAAACTGATCAACAAACCGAAATAATTATAATGGATCCTAATCCATTAATATTTGAACTTTGATTAAAATTTCCTTTTCTGGCCTTCAACAAACTACAACTCTAGGCAACTTTAACTAACTACCTAATCTAAGACCTATCCAAGCCACACCAGCTTTACACACACTTAGAATTGTTTGCTAGGGCACCACTTCTAGATCTAGGTTAGGCCGCTGGGATTTACTTTTCTGCTGTGTGCCGGAGCTTTCGCGGATTCATTGCATGCTGTTTGAAAAATGATTGGTGTGTTTGCTTACATTTATTGCACTCTGTGATGTGATGAGCGCTAGATTTACCCCTAGGTTAGGAACGCCATATATATATATACTGTTCTTCCGTGCAGGTGGCCATGCTCAATGCTAATAAAATGGGGGAGCATGATTTGATTTCTAATAATGTTTTATGCAGGTGCTTGCTCAGCTCCCCCTAAAATGAAAATGAGGGCTAAAATTATTAAATTATTATAACTGCTACAGATGGAGCTGCTTAGCCCTCAAAATTAAGAGCATGGCTTGACACAGGGTCAATGGTGTTAGCATTTTTTTTTTATATATAAACTGCTTGGGATGATTATTATTAGGATAACCTTGCAGGGCTTTAGAATTTACTGCTTTCCATAAATGTAAATTTATTTGTAATAATTGTTAAGAGTTGTGAAAACAACTATGAGTCGGGATAATCTTATCCAACTCAGACTCCAAAAGAAGAAGGCATCCCTAAAGGGGAGAGTCTTCTTCCATTTGGAAGACTGAGTTGGATGGCTTTAGATATCCAAAGAGAAAAGGCAATACCCCCCCTAAAGAGGGAATTGTCTCTTCGATTGGATATTCAAGCCCGACGGATCCAAGGAGTCCAAGGAGGAGAAGGAGTCCAAGGAGGAGAGATCCAAGAATCCAAGGAGAAGATATCCAGAAGACTAAAGATTTGAAGACCCAATATCCGCACTCAAAGTTGTTGGCGTCTGTCATAGGACCAATGACCTGTTCATCGCTGGTGCTAATGAATGGTCTCTCTCTTGGTGGGATACTCGATAGGGAAGTGACCCTTCTATGAAGCTCTACTCTTGGTGATTAAAAAAGCTTGGCCCCTCAAAGGTTCCATCTCTCTGTTAACCATGGACGAGGGATTCTTCTTGATCAAATTTACGGCGATGACGATTATGAACTTGCGTGGACGAGAAGCCCGTGGTTCTTCTCTGGAAGCCTTTTATCTTACAGAAATGGACGCCCAATTTTGTGCCAAAACGTGAGGAATTTCCCCCCATCCCCCTTTGGATCAAAATCCTGAATTTGCCGTTTCTCTCTGGACTCCGGAAGCTATCTCTAAACTAGCTAGTTGTGTTGGTATACCTATAGCTTGATGTCCTTTCTGCGGCAAAGACACGTTTGCACTTTGCAAGAGTTTGTGTCCAAAAACTAGCAACTCCCCACTACCGAAGAAATTTATATAGCGTTGATGGCGATATCCTTTCCCCTGCGTATACAGTACAACTGGAAGCCTGAACGTTGCTCACAGTGTGGATCTATCATGCACCCCCCCGACTTTATGCCCTAAAGATCCGATTCTAAAAACCCAAACTGCTGCCAAGCCGAGAGGTAGGAGTACAAGCCGTAAACCTCATTTAACTCCACCTCCAAAACTGTTCATTCCCAAACCCCCACAACAGCCAAAATTAAATCAACCAATCCCACCCCTTCAGTTAACAACCTCCACAGAAGAACAAAACTTGCCAACTGGAACCTTATCCCAACTATAAATTCCCCTCTGGAGAAATCCACGACAACTAGAAATCATTACACAGCCTAAAAAGCCCGCATATATAAGCACCAGGAATAAATTCGATTCTTTAGATGACCAAGACAAGTTGGAAGAGAGCCAACTCTCTGCGTCCCTCCAAAATCTCCCTCCCGCATCTACCATTCTAGCTAAAGCTAGCTCTGCCAACCCAAATCATAGCAGCCCGCAACAAACATCTCCCCGTAATCACCAACCAATATTCCTGACCCAACCAATGAAGCTACTACTTCTAGCTCTACCTCCACCAAAAATCAATACCACCCAACCAAAATAAAAAACAAACCAGAGGCAAACAAGCCAAAAAGGCCCCTACCCCAAATTCAAAGTCCCAATGACCTTGCCCAATATTGCAGCATGGAACTGGCTTGGTTTAACAACCTGACCAAAGTGCTTAGCTGTAAAAACTTAGCCCGTGCCAATCAACTTGACATCTTCTTTATTCTTGAAGCCAAAATCACCCATAATAACACCAACAATCCCTGGTTTTTAGCCAATCACAAAATTTTCATGCATGAAGCCACTTGCGACAACTTCAGTCTCTCTAGCCCGGCCGTATCTGGGTAAAATGGAATGAAAAATTTATACACTTTAAGCCTCAACTTATGTCTAGCCATTTATTCATGGTCTTATTTTATGTAAATGGTTTTATTACTTGTGCTGTTATGGCTGTCTATGCTAGCAACACCCCCACTGAAAGGAACTCTCTTGGCAAAGCCTACAAGATTTAGCTGGCACAATAAACCCCATGGGCTATTCTTGGGGATTTCAACTGCTATCGTAAAATGGATGAAAAGCTTGTGGGACCCCACTTTCCAATTCTAAACTTGGGAATTTAATAACATGGTGTTTAATGCTAGCTTGCATGAACTTTCTTCTGTGGGGCATTTCTTTACGTAGCACAATCAAACACACAGCACAACCCTATTCATATTAGGCTAGACCGGGTGCTGGTAAATGATAATTGGTTGGTTTCTTTTCCTTAATCCTTCTACAAGTGGAGGATCTTGACTGCTCGGATCACTCTCCAATAATTCTGTTGAACTCTCCCGAGCTGAACTCTAGCATTGTTTTATGTTCAAGAATTATTGTACCAAGCATCCAGATTTTTGGAATATCCTTCTGAAAGTGTTCTCCCTTCCCAACAAGAACAGTCCCTTAAGCTCCTTTAGTTACAAGCTTAAGACTCTAGAAAACAATTTGAAGCATATGCCTTGCTCCAACGCCAACAACATTCAAAGCAAAATTGATTCTCTCAAAGATAAACAACACATCACAATTACTCAGCTCCAAACCAACCCTTTGGACCCTTTTCTCAACTGCTACCTGAAGAATATCAACACTGAATTAGCTTTCTATCATGCCCCTATTAACAATTGGATGACTCAAAGAGCTAAAGTTAAATGGTTACAAACGGGGAGGATGACCTCAGTTTCTCTTTTCTAAATCAACATCTCCAAAACCATAACCGTATCAAGGAGATATTGCTGATAATGTCACCCTCACTCACACAAAGATATCTTAAATGTTTTTATTAACTACTACAAAGAGCTTTCAACACTCCGGCTCCCTCATCAATTCCAATCTTCATTGCCAGGTATTCTTGTTGGCAATCAGATCCCAAGCCACCTTATTTTCTAATCTTACTGCACCGTTACTGTAGAAGAAATTAAAAAAATTGTATTCTCTGGCAAGCCCAACTCTGCTTCGGACCGGATGGATTCACCTTTGAATTCTACAAAGCTACTTGGAATACTATTCAAACCCAGCTTTGCAAAGCAATCTCATCCTTTTTACTAGTGGATACATGGCCAATCAAATCAAATCCATTGCAATTTCCCTTATACCCAAACATTCTCATGCTAGTAATGTCAAAGATTATGCCCATTGCGCCTATAATGTCATTTACAAGATCATAGCAAAAATTATTGCCAATCGGATGAAGGAGGTGATGCCTTTTATTATCCACCCTAGCCAAGTGGATTCATCCATAAGAGAATCATATCTGATAATATTCTTCTTGCCACTGACATCCTTGGCAGTTTCAATCTTAAGGCTAAGCACAAGTACTTTTGTGCTAAATTTGATATTACTAAAGCTTTGATATGGTTTCAAGAGATTTTTCTTTTTCAAAAACATAGAGGAAAAAGGGTTCTAGGAGATGTTTATCTCTTGGATTAAGGCTTGCACTACGGATGTGCATTTTTCTGTATGTGTTAATGGAGCTCTTGAGGGGTATTTCAACTCCTCCTCTGGTATCAGACAAGGTTTTTCATTATCCCCGTATCTATTTAGCATTATAATGGATGGGTTTATCCTCGTGCTTTGACTTGGCTGCTGCTAATAGATCCTTCATTGGCATCTCTGTTGGAAATTGCTCTATCTATCACCTTTTGTTCGCTGATGATCTCCTTGTTTTGTTTAGCCACCAACAGCAATGCTTATGCTCTTAAATCAATTCTCTGCTCATTTGCCGCTGTCTCTGGACTTCAGACCAACCCCTAGAAGAGCACTATATTGATTTCCAAGGATACTCCCAGGCTGAAAGCATTTGGGTATCCTTAATCTTCAACAATCTTCTCTTCCAATGACTTATCTGGGCTTGCCAATCTTCTACAAAAAACCTCAAGGTCTCAGATTTTCAGCCTCTCTTGCAAAAAAATTCATCCCTCCTTGATGACTGGAAAGCTAAGACTTTATCCTTGCAGGTAGAGCCAGTACATTAAATTTACCATTTGCACACACCCTGGCTTACTGGATCGTGTTTCCATAATACCCAAAAAGTTGTTGCAAACTCATTAACCGTATGTGCTCTAGGTTCACTTTTTTTGGCAACATCAATTTAAGTAAATTACATCCAGTGTCCTGGAAAAATACCTGTTACCCAAAGCAAAATGGAGGCCTGGGAATTCCATCTTTTGACTCTATGTACCATAGCTATGCCTGCTCTGTCATTTGGAGATTTTTAAACCCATCAACTTGCTCTTTTGTTGGTGGAGAGCAAAATATTATTCTCTATGGAACACGTTGCTATGAGTTGTTTCTCATTACTAGAGTTTTTGTGCAAGAAAGCTGCAGTATTAAAAACTGTTATCACCTTTTCAATTTTCCAATAGTTTTCTATCTGTTATTTGGGACCCTTGGTGCAGGGTGGATCTATTGCTGAGTATTTGATACATAGGAATTGTTGGCTGGTTATTCCCAGTTCTTTGACTAGAAAGTGGCTGATATTATTTGGGGGGTAATTGGTCTATCCCTTCCTCTTTTGATAATCACATACACTCTCTTATTTTGGTTGTTAATATTGACATTCAAGAGGAGAGTCATTACTGGATGGGCAAATCTTCTCCTAGGTTTTGTTGATTTTAGAACCAATTTCTTTAGCAATCTTGAAACTATGCCCTGGTGCAAATTTATCTGGCATAAAAAAGCAGCCCTTCGGTTTTCTGTTTATGCTTGGCTGGCTTTTAAAGTGGCCTTAAAACTTCGGATTTCTTAGCTTCTCGTGGGATTGTCACTAATCAAACTTGTTGTTTTTGTCATTCTCACAAGGAAACTCTTTACCACCTGTTTTATGACTGCAACTTCACTTTTAACCTTGCTAAGGCTTTGCTTCCCTGGCTGAACTCTCCTTTGATGAAACCAAATTTAAATCAAGTTTATGATAGTATTTTTGAGCAGGTTTTACCAATCAAAACAGACACTATTACCTGCTCTCTGCGTCTGCCACTGTCTATCACCTATGGAGAGCAAGAAATGAGAGAATTTTTTGGGGCATTATTGCCAGTCAAGACACTGTTATTATCAAAATCAGAAAAGCTATCACTCTCAAAACTTATGGCTGGAAGATACTTGATTTACTGGACTGGTTGCTATTTTTTGGCTGAAGGCTGACCGCGTTGCTGAAGTTATTATGCCTTTGCAGTTTTGTAATGCCTGTAGTTTTGTTTCTCTTACAGGTGGTCTTCGTTCGTTTTTTTGATAGGACAATGATGCTACCCCCTTGGATGGCTACTGGCAACCAGGGGTATATGTTCTGGATGAGCCCGTTCACTGACCCAATCGAGAATACCATAACAGCCTGAGTCCTTTGGCTCCTCAGCCTGGTTTTTTTCCTTTTTTTGTATTTGTTTCTTTATAACTCCTACTCTCCTTTTTGAGATTAGGACTTATAGTTTCTTTGCTTATTTTACTTGTAATCTTCTTTGATATATGAAAGGGCTTTGCCCCAAAATTTCTCAAAAAAAAAAAAAGATGAAGAAGAGAATAAGCAGAATCAGCATCTGGCCATTGAGTAGAATGTTCATTGATGGTTGAGATGCTGTCTGACAATTCCTTCTGCAGGAGGCGAAGTCGTTTGCTGTTGTTTTCATGTTCAGAGTACAGTGGTAGTGGATGTGATATGAAAAACTGCCTATCATTTGTGGTTCTATTTCATGTACATCCGTTATCACTATCTATGTTTTGGGTCTAATCGAAAATCTCTCTCTCCCTGAACTCATGGCACCTTTCAGCTCCTCCCATACAACTATGTAGTTTTTTAATTTATTTGGACACTAGGTTATTATTTTACTGTGCCTAAACATGAGCTAATTATTTGTTAAACTCATTAAATGTTATTTTTGCCAAATAATTTTTATTTGCTCACTTTTTTGCAACTTTTAAAAATTATCCTAAATGAAGTCTGAGTTGAACTATGGTCATATTGTCCAAGCTAGTATAGTGATGGAAATAATATTGTTTACCTGCAATTGCATACAAAATTTATTAATTAAAAAAATAAGGAGCTTCTTATGTCAATTACACCGAAAAACTTGTTTTTTGACTTCAAATTGCTTTAATTCATCTACACCAAACTGCATATTTTAACACAAAAAAATATTATGTGTATATCTTTCTCATTTTTAGTATTTATTTCAATCATACATTTATATTTATCAAATTTTCAAATCAGGCTTTTTTAATTTTTAACAAATAATTATTTATTAGAAAAATAAAAATTATATATATATATATATATATATATATATATATATATATATATATATATATATATATATATATATATATATATATATATATATATATATATATATATTATTATATATATATATATATATATTATATATATATATATATTACATTAGACATACATAATTA